>CM073760.1:82611574-82795878 GCA_037127475.1 Arma custos | reverse complement strand
TCTTTGGCAGTTATTCTCTTGAACGCTATCTCGATTTAATTTAGATTTAATACGTAAATCTTCTCCCTGCTTGCTACATCCGAGGAATTATTTGAAAATAGTTTTGTGTAAATATACAACACTAAGGGTTTGGCCATTCAAAAATTATGGTTGAGTTGTTGGTACGAAGTGTTTCCTCAATTCAATTCCTCATTAAAAACAGTTATTACAAAATTAATAATCACGTAAAAAGAAACAATCGATGAGAAATGGCCAGTAAATGGAAATAAATTAACTGTCAACTTATGAAGCTTCTAAACAGGAGTTCAAGGATTCCCATTCAAAAATTTTCCACTTTTTGATTGCTTATGCAAAATAGATAAAAATTAACAACAAAGGAACAAAGAAAAATAATATCTGGATGATAACAATTTAAATAAAATAATAAGCATTGATTATTATTTAAATATTTTATTTTGGTAGTGAATTACTGAATTTTATTAATTGCTTATTTTTGAATTTTATTTGGTTTAAAATTTCCGAAGAATTTCAATTCCCAGTAAAAACGATCATTATAATGAAATAATGCTTATGTAGCTACTGAATTTCATTGCGTTAAAAATGATTTTGATAAGCACAATTTAATGGTTTATGTAGTGGGGTTTAAATTAACTCCATGACTTAAAGTTTAGTTGAAATAGTTATTTCCAAATAGACATACATAACGAAAAAAAAATTAAAACACTGCGAAAGATGGTTTAAGATTAAAAGTTACGATGGCGTTTAGTGATTACAATGAATTATTGCTTTTAACGCAATAAGTTGCTAAATTGGCTTTACTGCCCAAGCTATGATCTCAGGGAAAAGTCAGATCCTTTGATCTGAATATATTTAAATACTAAAATGATATGCCACCCTGAGATCGTTTTTTGTTTTTTTTTCAAATTATCTATACGTTTCTATTATCTAGACATAATATATACTAATTTTATGTTATTAATAAATAAGAGACATATATACTCTTCTCCAAAGGTTAACGAGTTTTTTATTAAATAAGAATAATAATTATTGAACCAGGTTATATTTATTTATCATGATCATGGTTACAATATAACTACTTACAAAGAAATGCTATAAGTGGGGTATGCCATATGTGACTCGCTTTTTCTCTGCCGTTCCTCATCCAGTTTCTTGCCTCTTGCCGTGCCCGCTGCTTCTCGACAACTCCCTATCTTGAAGGTAATAAACCCTAAGGGTCATTTTACTCTACCTCGCCCCCAGGCCTACCCCCTAACATATTTACTTACTTAGATAGCCACATGTAGCAAAGATGACCTATATATTTAATCAGAGATTCCTAGCAATATCCTGGTGTATCATTTTGACATTAAGCCACTGAATATTATTTTTTAGTTCTCAAGGCACATTGATTGATAACCACTAAATAAAAATCCATTAATCCTACATTACCAACCAATCATCACCTCAATGAACCATATAGGTCAATAAAATTTAATGTAACTTCTAAATTTCCTCCTGAAATGCAGGGAAATACTTTTTGATACATAGATTTTAGGGATATCCCTTGGATGCATTTATTCCTATTACGATGTCATTGTATATAATACTTCCCCATATCCTCGTATTTATTATAATTTGAATTGCAGGATGGTTTCAGAAGCAATGGTTTGGACAGAGACAAAATGCCATGAAATATGAGTCGGTTAGCGTGGAATACTCAACGCATCCCTGGTTGAGGAAACAATCGCTCTGGACGTTTCATTCCGCAGTTACATAATCTTCAGCCCAAGGACTACATATATGAGTACTCGTGTAAGCATCCTTGTTAAGGATGTCGAAAAGAGTATAACTGTTGGTTATAAACACTCCATCCTTAAATAATGGTTATGTGGCGTCCACACATGTATATAAGAATATATTAAATACCTTCATAACGAAAAATATTCGACTAACAATACTTTAAAGGTCAAATTAAAGAGTGATCTAGAGGTTTTGCGTTTTAGAAGTGACCTATGGACTGAAGTATGTAAGCAGAGATTGGGGTCGGCATCGAGACTTTGGGTTCGATAAGCCTTTATTATTATTATACTTTAAATGTAATACAAGGATAACCATAGTTTCAAAATAAATTTAGTATAACCGTTTTTGACGCCACGATTCCATAAAATTAATGCTTAAAATTGAAAAAAAAATTACAATATAGATTAATGCTATATCGGTTATATATTTCAATATAACCAACCCTATAGACTACTACTATAGACTATTAAAAGGAACTGCAAATTATGCAGAAAAGAAAAAAAAACTATGGATATTGATAAATAATAAGTTACATTGGAAATACAAATTTATTTTAATGATAATTTTTCTTTGCGTACTTCCACTTTCACGTTCAAGAACAAATTCAGTTTTTGTTGATGATGTAAAATTGTTTATGGGATTCTGTGGTAGAACGGAATTTTTCTATGCAATGTTTATCGATACAAATTTATGGAATCAAAATATTTTTTTTTATATAATCAAATAATCCATGCTCGTTGGAATCGGAACATAAAATTCTTGTATAGGCCAATGATATAGCAGTCCTCGGAAGTAATGAAAGGGATATCGAGGGACTCGCTAAGAAGCTGATGACAGAACACCAAATCGGCTTACAGGAAAGTGATGAAAAAACAAAACACACGGTGGTACGCCTTAAAGTCCACCCCAGCAACAGCACCTGCCTGGATCGCAAATCGTTCCCGAAAGCAGACTACTTTAAATATCTTGGCTCCACAATAGCCTCAACGAATGACCAATGGACTGATATAGGCGAGCGTATAACAAGCGCAAATAGAGCATTCTTCGCTCTTTCAAGTGTATTAAAATCACGAAGCATCCCTAGAAATTTAAAATTAAGGGTGTATAATGATGTAATAAATCCGGTTCTGATATACGGTTGTGAGACGTGGGCTCTTATCGATACCCTGGAAAGCAGAATTGAGAGATGTGAAAGGAAAATCCTCCGTACGATAACCGGAGCGGTAAGGGATCAGAGTCTAAACTCGTGGAGAAGAAGAACTAATTAGGAATTGCTCACGGAAACTGGTCAGTCGATATCTCACGATATGAAAGCAAGAAGATAAGATGGCCTGGGAAAGTAGCTCGAAGTAATCCGGTAGGACGCTTCTACACAGCTATAAATGCCACCATAGTTGGCAATAGACCACGTGGAGGCCAAAGACGAGATGGATAGACAGGATCATCAATGATGCTCCGGAGCATCATGTAGCAGCCTGGAAATCGGTGGCCAGGATAGGCAAATGGGGAAAAGACTTGTAAACGCCACCGAAGATCTGCAAGGTCTGTAGACCCAAACGAAAAAAAAAATATAAACAATTATTGGAATTTTTATTTTTCCAAAAGAGAGTCTTATAATATATGAAAATTGGTGGAAATGTAAAATTTATAATTTTTAAATATTTCTTAACACACAAATCACGCGATTCAAGGATTTTATATTTTAATAGAAGACATGTTCCGTTACATATCGCTCCTTGAAAAGAACAATGACATAAATAAAAAATTGGCATTTTTGAGTTGAGCCTTCAGTAGCAATTGTATCGGTTGAAGCTTTTCAAATCTGAAACGAAATATCCGTAATTTCATATGATATGATGTTTTTTTCTGGATTTTAATAAAGTCATATTTTGAGTTGTATTATGTTTGAATCTGAAGTTTTATTGGAATAATGGGATATGTTAAAATATAAATAGTTTTAAGCAGTCCAGAAAGGTGTCGGGCTCAGTGCATGATATAGACTGTACTGTTTCTACGCCAAAGTTTGTGCAAGGAGGTGGCCTAGATCACTCACGCTCAACCGCCTGGTTTTCCCCTAATTAAGGGTAAAATCTCAAGAGCTCCCAGAGTCGATTCATGACTGTTAGCAGAATTAATTTTTTATTAGAAGAAGAAGTAATTTTTTTTTATTAAATTGTAGACAAAGCGTCTCTTTTTTTAAATCCCTGCTCAACTTTTTAGTATTTTTTAAAAATTAATATTGATTGAAAAAAAATGGTGGTGTCAAAAATACAAAATCTAGTCTTAAGTTAATCATGGGATATAAACACTATTTCTCTCACAATGTATCTAAAATAATTTGAATTTTTTTTTTAAATTAGTGTTAGACTATAGTTACTCACTCATTCACTCTTGCGCGCTAAAGTACTTGCCACCATTCCTCGCTGACCCTATCCTTCTCCAAAGCGTCCATCCACCGAAGCCTGTGTTTGCCCCTTTTTCTTTTTCCTCCCGGTGCACCTTTTAACATAATTTTAGACACCCTGCACTAACCATCTTAGGGTGCACCTACATTGGATCCGATGCGATACGATCAGTATTCGGAAACAAATCAAATTACTGAAATATATCGAGAGTGCCTACATTGGATCCGCTCCGATCCGATCCATTTTTATCCGAACAATCCGAGCGATTTAGTCGCTCGTGGAATCAAAATAGTTTATTTATAAGGAAGCGCCTACATTGGATCCGATGCGATACTGTACGATCAGGTGCGATTTTCACATTTCAAAATCATTAGTTTTCAATCCGATAAGCCAGCCGTTACCATGTGTGGCAACTTAACCTTTATTGTCTAAAATGTTTATTAAAAAATCTACATTGTAATTTGATAATTAACTATTATATAAATATCCGCCATAAATCAAAATTAAATATTCTCAATTCTCATTAAAATATTTTAGTAGTAGCGAAGGTTATTTTTCCGTTGAATAAAATTATATCTATCAGATATGTACATAAAAAATATACCTACATACAATTTTAATTCGTCAAATAAAATTGGAAACATTAACTTTTGATAAAATTATCATCGTAATGTTTAATTTATTTATTAAACAGTTGGCAACTTTGGGAGGTAAGGGCTTTTCTGATTTTTTATACTCGTTTGCAAAGTTGAACAACAAAATATCAAAAGAAATAAATATTATCACAATCGAGTAAATTAAATCATTATATAAAAGACGAATATATAATAAAAACAATAAATTCTATTTTTTTTTTTTATTGAAAAACAACTAAATTATTAGTTTATAGTCAAACAGCAAGACAAAAATATTTTAATATTGTAATATTACCTCATTGTTACAAACATTTGGTTCTTTTAATTTATAAAATTAAGATTATTTATTAATTATTTTTAATATATTTATATTTCACTATAATATGTATAAAATATAAGAAATAAAAGAATAAAATTAAAACTATTCTATTCGGAAGGCAGTGACTAGTTTCACTATTGGATTGAAAAGAATAGAATCATGTCGGATCTGATCCAGTGTAGGCACTCACTGCGTATTTCAGTTATTTGTTTTTTCAGCCACCCTCCTATGTGATAGAAAAGGATCGCGTCGCATCGCATCGGATCCAATGTAGGTGCACCCTTAGCCTGCTCTTCTAAATAGCACAGAGTATATCAGGCTCACAATTCGATTCTATTAAATTATAATTACAAAGTTTCGAAACATTCCATTTGGCTGTAGTGGTTCATGGTTCAGACTGTACTGTTTCTAGGACAACCGGTGTGGGGGGAGGCGACTTACGAGATCACGTTCAACCACAACGTTTTCCCTTAATTAAGGGTACCCACTTAATAGAGACTGAGTCAGTACCAGAAGTGGCATTAGATCCCACAAGGCCATTCCGTGACGCTTAATAGATTAAATAATTTATCAGTTACATCTGGATTTGAATCCGAGACCATGAGACCGAGAGAGAAGAACTGAGCACTCTAGAACATAAGTTATTCCACTTACTCAATAAAAAAAGCATTTTAAAAAATATGCGAGTTTATCGTTCTTTAGGGATAAAAAGGTTTTACGCTGAGTAAATTTGGATAGTAACAGTTTCTTATAAACTTTACCAAATTTAGCTCCTGTTAAGACATTTACGAATTAAAATAAAAAAGTTTACAGTATTGTGCATTTTACTTATTTTAAAATTTTAATGATTTATTTACGTAGTTTTTCTTTATTCTTAATGTTAATAACGGACAGCATGTTTCCTCATTTTCCCGAGTTATGATGTAAGAGTACCGCGCTTGTTATGCAGAACATAACACAAAATCTGAAATTATCTACTAAATAAAGATCAAGAACTATTGGAATATACTTCATGGAGTAACTATATTAATCTCCATATCCCAAGAGAAGTTCCCGGGATAGCGAGACGGCTAGACGCCAACTGTTGTATGAACATCTTAAGTAGCTAATTTAAATTCAGAGGAAGTTCCTCGGTCCTGTCCTCTCTTGGGTATCGTGTAACTCGCATCATACAACTTGGATGCAGGAATTAAATATTAATATTTTTTTTAATTTAAAATAGTTTGTGTTTTTTAAATATTCTTGCAATTAATAACTGGCCAAGAGGGTTTTCCCAGTAGACTGGAGAGACACTGTTTGGAAGCTGTACCTATCTGTGCCGCAGTGACAGCGTATTGTTATCTCTGACAGGGATATCAAGGTCAATGCGGCAGCTTCTGTCTGGCAATCCTAGCTACAATCCCTCTCCTCCTCCGAGCGAAAACAAATTATAAAAATTATTACTCAAATCTACGTATTTAAAACGTCCTCCTATTAATTGCATTTGATTTATATAATTATCACTTCTTAACTTTGTATTCATTATTTAAGTCTTATTTTCAATCCGCATCGGATACCATTTTCTTTTTAACCATGACATAATATAAGAAATATTCATAAAAAAAAGTGTACCAATACGTCATAGAGAATATACTGTTTTAGGACAATGTCTGTGCCAGGAGGTGATTTGCCTTTGATCATCTTCAGCCCTTATGATTATCCCCCTATTAAGTGTTTACTTACAACACTTTCCTGGGGTTGAATCCAGATCCCATATAGTCTATCCTTAGCCGTTTCAATAATTTATCTAGTACAGCCGGATTTTAACCCAGGACTTTCGCCAAGGCAACTCAGTACTCTCTCACTGTTTTACCCCACTCTCATTAATAAAGATACCAAAATTACTCAAATTGGATGTTTTCGCAGTAGGTTCATCAGCAGGCGAACCAAGATGATTATTTATAAGACTCTTGTCCGGCCTGTATTAACTTATGCCTCGCAGACCTGGACCATTTCCAAGCACGACGAAAGGGATCTGATGATCTTTGAAAGGAAAGTTCTACGTCGTATTATTGGACCAGTCAGGGATGCGGCTGAATGGAGAATAAGGAAGAACAAGGAGCTATATGGCATTTATGGTGAACCGGATGTGGTTGAGTTTGTGAAGTTAGGAAGGCTTGGTTGGGCAGGCCATTTGACCAGAATGAATGAGCAAGAAATCCCGAGGAGGGTACTTGAGGAGACACTACATCGAACCCGAAGAGCTGGAAGGCCCAGGCTGAGGTGGGCCGATGGTGTGGCAGCTGATGCTCGAAGCCTGCTTGGAATCAGGAACTGGAAGGCGGCCGCACAAGATAGAGCCGAATGGCGGCGGCTCATTGAGGAGGCCAAAACCCATCCAGGGTTGTAGCGCCAAAGAAGAAGAAGAAGAAGGATGTTGAATAAATATTAGTTGACCTTATAAACAGGGTGTCCCGAATTTAAATGGCAAAACTTCAGGAACTTATAGGGGACCGAAAAACTAAGACAAAAAGTTTTAGAGAAAATCGCAAAAAAAGAAACAAAACAAAAATGTTACAGGTAGAGATTATCACCTTTCAAAGTTCGTCAGGCTAGGCAGTGAGATATGTAAACACTTAATGTTATCCTTTACATTCTTTAATTTGTTTACATTTTGGGTTCCTTCTAGGATTATAATTCCTAAATCAGTCTTCAGTCAGTTACTCAGATATTTTTGTGTGAATAGCATCAGCCACAATGCCGCATACATATTCTAATGTTGAATACGCTGATATGATTTTTGTGTATGGTTTCTGTAACGGTAATACTTTAGAAGCGTTGCGGGATTCTTAATACGTAATGAAGGCGACCAATTCCTTGCAGCAGTAAGAGCAGATTCTCGGAGAAGAAATTGTTTCCAACGCCACTTCGATAAGAATCCTGAGTTTAGCATCCGAAGCGCATTTGCTGCATTAGCAATATCGCGGCAAGTAATATGGCGAACTTTGAAAGATGATAATCACTACTCATACCATCTTCAAAAAGTTCAGAATTTATTACCTCGAGATTATGTCAAGAGATTGAATTTTAGTAACTGGTTTCTTGAAAAAATTCGCGATGATAATTTATTTCCGTTAAAAATTATATGCACCGATTAAGCTACCTTTACAAGAAGAGGAATTGTTAATAGAAGAAATCATCATGTATGGGCTCTTGAAAATCCCAGAGCTATTGGAGAGAACAGGTTTCAGCATGAATTTGCTGTTAACGTTTGGCTTGGAATTTGGAACGGATTACTGGTGGGACCATATTTTTTACCTGGAAGATTGAATGGTATCACATTTTTTGGAGAACGACTTTTCTAATTATTTAGATGACATTCCCTTATAACAGCGGATTGAAATGTGGTTCCAACTCGATGGATGTCCAGCTCATTATAGCAGAGTTGCTCGAGCTTGGCTGGATATAAATTATCCACAACGATGGACTGAACGTGGAGGGGTAGTACCTTGGCCACCCAGATCACCTGATATGACACCCATGGATTTCTTCGTATGGTGAACCTTGAAGTTTATTCGGTGTCAATCAACTCAAGAGAGCAATTAAGAGACCGAATCATAGATGCAGTGCACCAAATATCATCAGAACAATGTTTAGCTGCAATTTATCAAGTGAGTGCTAGATGTAATGCTTGCATTGGTGCAAGAGGACAACATTTTGCGCAATATTTACATTAAAAAAGAACATAACATAAATATAAATGTAAATAAATAAGTACATGAAAATGAAAACTTGTTTTGTTTCTTTTTGGCGATTTTCTCTAAAACTAAGCAAAAACGAGCAAATCTCTAAAGGTTATTTTGTCTTAGTTTTTCGGTCCCCTATAAGTTCCTGAAGTTTTGCCATTTAAATTCGGGACACCCCGTATATTAGGAAGAAAGTGGTCCGGATGGAGGTAAAAAAAGTTCTCTTAAATAGGGAGAACTTTTTATTGGAAATCCAACGTTTCGACCCACGCTGCAGGTCTTCTTCAAATGAGCATGATATACAATATACAATATTATTATTACTTTATTTACGACAAGGGTTGCCTCAACTGGCCAGATCAGAGCTCCATGCCTCCCGATCCATCCTGGGTTCGGACCTCGACCAGCCATCTCCTCCTGGACTCCCTCCGTCCAACTGCTTCAGGGCCGTCCGCGTCCTCTCCTCCCTGGTGGAACCCAATCCAGGACTCGGTTTGGCCAATATTCTCTTCACATGACCGTACCATCTTAGGCGGCGTGCCCCGATCTTTCCATTTGCATATATAACCACATCGATTCTCTGTCAAATTTTACAATAATAATAAATAATATATAAATATACGAGAAACGTTGGCTTTCCAATAAACAGTTCTCTCTATTTAAGAGAATTTTTAGACCTCCACTCGAACCATTTTTTTCCTCAAAATTTCTCTATGTTTAGAATCAGTCACTCATTTGATTTGGAAGGATCAATTCAACTTCTTATGCTTAATGTTAGGCTGCTATGGCTAATCGGTCAATGCTTCAGCGGGAGTCCTAAATATTGCCTCTACAGGAATAATTAGGATAAGAATCCATAACGAGAACATGAGACTGTTCAGGCACGGAACCACCATTTTAGATTTTTATAGTTTTGGTAATTACTTATTTTTAATTTTATCCTTATTGTTGAATTCATTTGCAATTTAAAATAAAGCATTAAATTTATTTATAATTTTTACTGCTTCCTCTGTTACAAAAGATGAAAAATTACTCTAATTTATTTTTCAATTTTTTTTTTTTTTATTGGGTTGTAACATAAATGAAATGCCATTGAAGATGTAAATTTATATTATTAGCAAAGAAATTATAGGAAAATAGGATCCTCCACTTTCAATACACTTCTTCCAACGTGAAACAAGCATTTCTATCCCCGCTCTGTATAAATTAGGTGTCAAAGAAGAAGCGAAGTCTTGGAAGGTCGATTTCAGGCCATTTTCCTTGTTAAATTTTTTATTTCTTAAAAAAATTTTGAAACAACGGAAATAGTAAAAATCAGTTGGAGAAAGGTCCGGAGAATGTATTGATATTCCTATATGAATCTATATTAAGCCCAGGAAAATTTTATTTCCTGAAAAAAAAAATCGGGTGAGCTGCTTGGTCTCGTTTAATTCTTGTGGTACCCATGTTTCCAGATTTGTTGTCTTACCAAGCTCCTTAATGTGGCTGAAAACAGTCATGGCACTTGCTCCAAGTTGTGAACCTATTTCACAAGTGGTTTGGGAAGACCGCCTCGACCAGCTCTTACAAATTTTCGTTATATTAATATTCTAGGGTCCTGGACTTTAAATTTATATTTTTCCTTGGGGTGTAAAAAAAAAAATTTTCATTGTCCAACTTAGTCTTCGGCCTACCTAATTCTGTGTTGCTAAGGTCACAATCCCTATACCGAAATTATTTAAACCAAAGATTGTTCTTTCGCTCACTGTATGCTCACCATTAGCAATATTAATGTTTCCTGACGCTATGGTCAAGTTTAAATTCGTAGAGAAAAATTATACGAATTTCCGTGGAAGACATATTTTTATTCCTATTTATTTTTAAAACGTTGCTCACTTTCAAAAGGAAAAGTAAGACTGATTATGAAAAAAGGATTAAATGATCTTTCAAACGGTATTCATAACATAATTGTTTGTTTACCATTAATCTAATCCCTAATGAAAAGAAAACTGTAAATAAACGAAACTGACATTTCATCCGTTATGACCCAATAAAAACATAAAATATAAAAAGTACTGATATTTACGTAAGTTAGTATAGTGAAGTAATAATAGTGAAAGTGGAATTTAGAATTTCTCTCTTCTGACTCACAGTCGGTTTGTTTGAAAAAGAGTTCAACATTATTGATATGACGTTGTAAATCTGCCTTTTGTGAATTAATAAATTGTTTATTAACTATTTACTGTCATTAAACATGACTTCAGTTTATGGTTACGGCGGAAATTTATTCTCTTTGATGCCGCTCACATGTTTACATCCTTATGATTACAATTATATGTTTTGAATATGTGTAGGCAATTCATCGTGTGCTCCGAGTATTACAATTCGATGTGTGTAATATGGACTCTTAATTGTGGCTGGTTGGATATTACAACGTTGATGAAGAGGGACCTAAAATAAGACATTGTAGCTGACAATATCTTTGATTAACACGTTCTTTGGGACTGCATTGGTCTTTTGTGTAAAATTAACGACTGTTTGGGGTTCAAATCGAAATTAAAGGTTTCGTACAGAATGGCCGATTCTGCATGTAATTTTATTTTTGAGTCATTATTATGTAGTGATTTTTTTTTTCTTTTTTTTTAGACTTGGCATCAAAAAGGAATTGATTAATACACTCTACTGGTCTTAGGCAATATAGTCATTTATATGCAGGAGTGCATTTCTGTTTTTTTTATATCTTTAATTTTTTGTAGCATTTTAACGTCTCATCTGTGAGTTTCTAAAGACCAAATGTATTAGGATATGGATGAAACCCCGGAGAATAATGAGAGTGATAAGAGCGAGCGGAGAAAGATTAGAGGAGGTTGATAATTTCAAATATCTAGGTGCTCATCTTAACGAAAATGGCTACATTGATGAGGAAGTTTCAGTGCTGCTGGCAGGGTAAGTACTACGGTCCATAAGTTTCCGGGCTGTCCTGCTTCCCCTCCATCAAACGTGCCGGGACCTGCACGCCTATGCAGGTCCATGCTTACTCACTCCATACCCATCGCCCGCACTTCCTCAGTCCTATCAGTCAGAATCTCGCCTTGAAGGAAACTCCCCATTAATGTTCAAACTCGAGTACAGTGCGGTTATTAAATTCTTTTGTAGAGAGGGTCTTACTCCTGCGCAAATTAAAGAGCGCTTGGATTGTGTTTACGGGCAGTTCTCCCCCTCGTATTCCACAGTGAAAGAATAGGCAAAATTATTAAAGTTAGGGAGAGAACGTTTAGAGCAGTCATGTCAAAGATACGGCCCGTGGGCCGCATCCGGCTCCGATATTTCCGGGGGTATGAATACGGCTCGCGATCGCAATGTGTCATAGAAAGAAGAATCATGTCTTTTAGAGCTTTTAAACGTCACTCGATTCCTCTACGGAAGTTTTAAAATGCGTACACTAAATTTATAAGTAATTTCAAGGGCAGCGCGTGCCTAGACAAGCGAGAGCCTATAGCATTGGCGTCCAAACATTTAAAAATGGACCATGTAATTCAACCTATAATCAAAGTAGTAAACTTTATAAGGAGCAGAGGACTAAATCACCGACAGTTCAGGCAGTTTTTACAAGATTTGGGCGAAAAGTTTTCTGATGTGCCTTATTTCACCGAAGTTCGTTGGCTCAGTCGAGGGGTAGTTTTAGAAAGATTTTTTGCATCACGTGGCTCTATTCAAGCTTTCATGTTAGAAAAAGGCAACCCAATTGATTATGACAATGACTGGTGGGTTGATTGTGCCTTTTTGGTAGGTATAAATAAACACTTGATCTGAGTGTAAAATTACAGGGTAAAAATCTGATTGTCACTCAAATGTATTCATGTATATAAGCCTTTGAAACAAAGTTGAGGCTGTGGGAAAATCAGGTAAAAAATCAAACTTTGGATCATTTAAAATCATTTGGCATAGTGAATAAAAAAAAATTGGATCAATATTCTCAACTTCTCCAAAATCTGATCACGGAAATCAGCAATCGTTTTGAAGACTTCCACAAAATGAATGAAATGAAATTCCCAATTTTCAACAATCCATTCAATTTTTAAGGTTCACAGGCACCAGTTCATTGGCAAATGAAGTTGATAGATCATCAATCGGACTGTATTTTGAAAGGAAAATTTAAAGAGGTTATCGCTCTTACATTTTATACCCAATATTTCTAGAGTTTTGATAACTACCCTTAAAATTAAAAAGCATGCAGCACGCATTACATGCACAAGTATGAACTAAACATTCTGTGCATGTTTGGTAGCACCTATTTATGTGAGCAGATGTTTTCCGTCATGAACATCTCCAATCAATTGTTAAAATAATTACAACGAATATGATACCTGACATCAATGAGCTTGTCAAAACCTAGAGAAGTCAGTTATCTGGATCCTCGAGCTTAAAATGATTACCCTCTTTTATATATTTGATATGATCTTTAACAACCGTATATTATATACCATATAATTAAATAAATAAAATGTTATAATAATTCAGTACAGTTTTTTAATTTGAATCTGGCCCGCTTACACATTTTAAATTTATTATATGGCCCTCTGAAAAATTGAGTTTGAAAACCCTGGTCTAGAAGAAAACCCACGTCCCGGTCGCCCATTGGAAGCTGTCACTTTTGAAACAATCCAACTTGCGGAATCTGAATTGCTGTCTGACCGGCGACTGGAAACCAAGGAAATAGCAGCCAGGTTGGGGCTTTAAAAAACAAGTGTTTTGAGGTTCACCAAAGAACATTTGCATATCAACAAGGTTAGTGCAAGATGGGTTCCAAAAATTCTTTCAGCTGCTCAAAAAAAAAAAAAAAGTAACGAGTTCACTGCTGCAATGAATTTTTACGAGAGTGTAATGCCGACCCAATGAATTTTTTCGACCCAAAGAGCACCAAGCAGCAGTGGAAGAAGATTTAACAAGGAAGAAAATTTTTTTTTTCATGGTATAGAAATGTTGCCAAAGCGATGTATTAAGTGTGTTGAACTCAGAGGAGAATATATTGAAAAACAGTTAGACCAGTTTTTTTCTTTCACTTTTCCTTCTATCCCAGGCCGGAAACTTTTGGACCTTACTATGTACTTAATTTAATTCGAAGGGGTTTCCTGGGTAAAATGGGATGGACAAGAAAAACCAAAATGGTGATTTGTAAATCAACGATCATCCCTATTCTACTGAATCGTGGACCCTCGCCTGAAACAAAAGAATCGGATCCAATCCATGGAGATGCGTTATCATCCTAAAGTGGAAGGAAGGACACGACGAGATAGGATACGCAACAGTACCATGCGGATTGGTCTCAAAGTTAATCCGGCTGAGACCGTCCTAGAGGAGCACAAGCTACGGTGGTTTGGCCACTTCCTCAGGATGGACCAGACTTCAAACGAAACTCGCGTAGAGCGAAAAAGGCCAAGAGGAAGACTGCGCATTTCTTGGTAGATTAGTCTTAAAGAGGCGTTCAGGAGGCGGGATATGGGCTGGAGTAGAAGAAGAGAGTTGGCCCAGGAAGGAGAAATCTAGTCCAGACTCTACAAATTTTGCCCCCACAACACTGCGTCACTAATAAACGGTGATAAAATTATTATGATTATCTGTGTGGTTCTTTCTAAAATTCCATTTATAATGTTTTATAAAGGAAATTATGTTTGAAAGTGACGTTAGAAATTGCACACTCAAAAGATAAAATATTCAATAAGAGAAGTTTGCTAACACCTGAAAAGTAAATAAAAAATTGTCACAATCCAAAATTATTCTATAAATATTTTATTTGAAAAGAAAAGATATGGCCAGGATCGGGACTCAAACCCGAGACCTTCACCTCTCCGTGGTGACCATCATGCCAGGGCGGCCGAGATGGTTGAGGCGTCACCACGGAGAGGTAAAGGTCCCGGGTTCGAGTCCCGGTCCTGGCCATATCTTTTCTTTTCAAATAAAATATTTAAAAATTATAAAATATACAAATAAAATAAATTATAACAAAATTATTCTATGTTTTAGTAACAATATTATTCCATATTCGGGCTTTTAGATGAATGAGTATTAGATGGATTTAATATTTTTTAAATTTATATAGTAGTTTTTATCTACTTACAGTGCCCATATACCACATGAGCAGTCGTTAAAGCAAGGTCTCTGCGTAGAGATCATTCTTCAATATAATGTTGGTATTATATTCTTTGCTGTTCCTAATTTTTACTTACAAGTATATGTTAATGTTAATAGTTAATGTTAATGGTTTTACTCAATTAATGCTTCTGCTAGTGTAGCTTGAGTAAAAGTAGGGCATTATATTCTTGAGCTCTAGGTGCAATTTTTGAGATATACTATTTATATCTTCTTATAATGTTAATTGATTCTGTGCGATATGGAGATTCTCCTGGGACTCCCCAAGACTCTAGGAAGTGGGTACTCTTGATTGTGGGAAAACCTGGCTTTTGAGTGTAATCTCTTGCTATACCCTATTATTGAGTACCGAACTCATTACTCTCCAATAGTTTTAATGGTACAGGTTTTTTATATACAATTGTCTATACGTCTGATGTTAAATAGTGTTAAAGAGGCATATTTTTCGAATTTCTCAATTTTTATTCATGTACTACTTAGCAAAACACAAAAAATCAAATATTTGGATTGTTCCTCAATTCTTAGGGATCTCATCTTCGAAAAGTGTTATACCCTCTCTTATGATAACATTTATTTATTATTCTTTCAACAATGACAAACTGATTCATTGTTTTCTGCACATCTTTCTTTGAATTTTCGTTCTTCATCGTCGATTATGGTTGAGATGCGAGAGGTCGTCCCAATTTAAAGGAGATTTAGAAAGGAAGGTCGTTGGCAATGCACTTGGAGGACCTGGCTACTCCCTTGGGGCGTCTTGCCTTGAAGTAGAAAGGAAGTAGTCTCTTTAATAGGGCCATCGCTTCCACGATTTGCGAGTAATTCTCTTCAACGTATCCTTGATGAGAATAGTTTGTAGCTGGATTACGAGTTTAAAATAAAACAAAAAAATAAAATAAAAATCGTCCTTGCTGTGAAGTGCTTGATGGCTTCAAGATTGCCTGGAAAAGAATATTTTCTAAATGACCTTCCAGACGTACTCAAATAATTATTTTTTTCTGTGTCGATCGAAAGTAATTGACACTAAAATTGCAGTTATTATGTTAAATAAATGAACATAGATTCATATCTGTAAGAAAAGTCTAATCTACTCTGTTCACTCTAAGAACTTATTAGCCTGTTAACCAGGGAATTCCCTTTTTAATTACGCAGCATATAACGGGCGCGAGCTCTTTCACTAGGACGTGCCAGTACGTCACGCCCGGAGAACGTAATTTCATATTAATATTTTTTTTTATTCATGCTTAAAATAAATGAAAAGACTATGAAATATGTACGTTTTCGTTTATTTATATATATAGCACAAAGGAAAATACAAAATTACGTTTGACGTATTTATACGTCATACCCGATTAAGAGGTTAAGCAATGCCTTAGGAAGTTTGAGGGAGGCGAAGGAAATATATAACTTAATATAGGGGTCATTACCTAAAGATTCACTTCCTAAACTTTCAAAAATAAAAGCCATAATTCGTGCAAAAATTCATACCTACTTTTTGGCGTAGCACCTTCGAATTTCACATAGTGGCCAGACAGTTCTACCTTTAATTATGGTTTAAAAAAAAAGAATAAAATGTAAGGTTGAAGGGTGAGTGAGGGAGTGAAAACTATATGAACGAGAGATTGAAATCATGGTTTTTGGGAGTAAAAAAAATATACAACTAACATAATCACTGTATGAATGAACTCCATGAGCAGAATTGCCTTTTGATCCAATGGTTTACCTTTAAAAGCAGCCGTCGTCCGTTACAGAAGACCTTAATCCTTTTTATACAAATAATGTAGTTATTCGAGATACTGAAGTGGAATATATTCTAATTTTATTCTACAACTGGCACTCTCGTAAGAGATTAAAAATTGACTTGTCAAACTAATTGCACATTTTCCAATAAAGACCTATTTGAAAAATAAAAAAGAATAGATGGATACATAAATATTACCAATTTACTGTTGTAAAATTCAACTTAATTCAGTTGATTGATAGCTATTATTTCCTTACCTGAATAACTGCAATTATTTTTCAGTCTATGGTAAAAAATGTGATTCGGATGATTGATACATAGGTGAATATTTCTTATATTACTAATTATATATTTTTTTTCTATCGGGATTCGTTTTTGTTGCGTATGACCTTCTTCCGGAGAAAAGTATCAACTAGACTTTTGCCAGGGTATTTTAAGTGTAACCAATTCTCCTAACGATTCTTCATTACCCATTCTCCTAATGTACCACACCAACCTTGTGATTACTTTATTTTTATTTTTTATTAATTGCTAATAATCTCGATCTTCCAACTGTTGTTATATAATGCTTGGGTGAGCTTTTGCTCATATAGTTGCACTGCTATGAACTTTGAGAGCGATGGAAATGAAGCTTAACAAACTATTTTGTGTATGAAAGGAATTAAATATTTGTATTTACTATATTATGAAAAATGTTAGAAATCTTGTATTAAATGAGTTTTAATTATTCCCTGTTTGTTTATTTATTATAATTATTTTTTTTTATGAAGAATTTATGTTTTGAGTAAGTTATTTTACATTTCAGAAATTAGTTTTTTTAGCCTTTTGTAATATGGAAAAATGTATTAAAAACTATTAAGAAATCGAACTAACATCCTTCAGTGTTATAGCAAAGGTTCATATGTATTTTTTTTATATAACTTAATAACGTATTTTTTTATATTTACATAACGATTTTATATGCGATTTTTCGCATTGCAACTTATTAAATCTTTTTGTTTCAATTATATGAATAGATCATTTTGTTTTGTTTTAATCCTTGTATGAAATTCGAAATTCTTTAAATTGATTACGAAACCTTATACTCTTAGAATGAAATCAAAGTCATGTTAAAAATGTATTAATTTTTTAGTCGCATGTAATCCTTACTACATACATTCATAAAAAGAGTCAAGGTTATAAACTTGTAAATGTTTATGTTTGTCAAACTTTTGGTGTACTCGTGCGTTTGAAATTATTTGAAATATGAGTAAGCAATAGGTTATCAAACAATATTGGCGTTTTGCAAAATGTGAACTCTCTTTCAAGAATTAATAAATCTTACTATTATGAATTTAAATATTAAGTTACCATCAACTAATAAAACTAACAAAAGCATTAGAAGAACTGATTTATCTTATTCACATTTACCTCTCATAATTAATTTTCGCGACTACACTGAAACAATAGATTAAGCCTACTTGATAATTAACTAGTTTGTAGGGAAAACATCTGTTCTGAGAAACTTGAGCAAATGAATAATAATTCTCTAAAACCGAAGTAATTCCGATAGATTTATTCACCTGGATATCTGAAAGGGAAAGACTACCCTTGACACTTCCATATATTCGTATTTTCCTAGGGCTCTATTTTTAGCTAACGCCTATTTTTGATAGGCATGAGGATCTTTTATTTATGACGCTATATATTTTTCCTGTTATTCACGGTTTGGTATTTATATTTTTTTTTGGATTCGTTAAGCAAGAATCGGATTAATGGAAAATTTTGAGTTGACTTTATTATTTTTTATGTGATTATAAATTTAAATTTTATTTTACGTTTTTATTAAGCTAAAGAATTTAACGATATTCGATACTTCATATCCATAATTAATTTAATTAGTAGTAAAAATAAGCAACTTTTAATGAGCCTCTGTAATTTTTTCATTGTTGAAATAGTTTAATTAGTTTCATTTTTTGTTATTAGTGAAAAATCCATCTGCATGGATATTATTTTTAATTTAAGATCATCTCTACCTAAGAGATGTGTGTTTCTTTTTGTGTTTAAATAAATAAATTTACAAAATATAAATTTTACATTTAAATTTAATTATATGAGCCGTTCAGGATCTAAAGGGTATAACTCCATATTTCAAAAATTGTCTTTTTTCTTGAAGTGTCCTGTTAGACAAAAACTTATCTTAGAGAAAATTGGAAAAAATTCAATTTTTGAAATTTCATAGTTATCCATCCGCCTTTGAACGCCTCATTTACTGATATATACTGAATCAATATGAAAGAACAGTGCAATTATATGTATTTACAAATGTATAATATTTTGAATTTTTAAAGTTGAACATTTTCATAGTATTAAACATATTTTTGTTAAATGGCTATTTGTATACAATTATTTATAAACTAACATAGCGACAAAAATAGAAGATAGATTTGGCGACAAGAATGATGTATTAAAACACAATTATAAATAATTAATAGTTAATTATTGTTAAATGTTTAAAAATCATTTTCAATGAGAGTAAAAGGTGACCTCTGTGATAAAAATTTCATTATTATACAGATACAAATTCTTATAAACAAAATAAACTTCGACCTTTTATTTTTTTTCCTTTCAAAGTAACCCTTTGTAAGGACCGTTTATTTATTGGCGCCATTCTCCCATTCTTTAATATACCATATGCCTTTTAATTGCATTCATACAATAAGGATCAACAACAATTGTGATAATCTTACTGATATTATAAATGTGAATGTTTGTATGTTTGTCTCTCTTTCACGCAAAAACTACTGAACAGATTTGGAGTAAACTTTACAGTAATACAGTTTATACATCAGAATAACACATAGACTATAGCAAGCGCGGATTTAGGGGGGCGCACGGGGACACGTGCCCCCCTACAGTTTTTTAGGTACTGTGGAGAATCCATTATAGTACATAATTAAAGGCAAATCACATGATAATAGTTGTTAAAATAACAGAAAGAACATGAGTGAAACTATTTGTTTTGATATCCTACTAATCTTACTAATATTATAAATGTGAAAGTTTGTATGTTTGTCTCTCTTTCACGCAGAAACTACAGGACGGATTTCGATGAAACTTGACAATAATATAGGTTATACATCATAGGCTACAGCAAGGGCAGATTTATGTGAGGGCACGTAACCCCTCCCCTCCCCGTTGTAGTACATTATTAAACGCAAATCAGGAACTTAGCATCTTGAAATTTGTAGATAGGTTCTTTGTATAGTTTAAGAAAGAAATTTGGATAATTCCTCCCCAAGGGTTTCTCTTTTACTACAATAGGGGTTCAAAGGTTGTATAGAATCCGTCAGTTTTGATGTTAGACATCTAAAAATTTTGGATGTACGAATAACTTATATTTTTAATAAATAATTAAATTATTTATTTTAACTGATCTTTCACGAAACTTTTATGTGGCAGACCAAATTCCACGCGAGCGAAGCCGCGGGCATGAGCTAGTTCTAACATATGGATAAAAGACATTATTACAAATTTCGACCTTACAATATGCACATCTGTTGTAAATTAGACTTCATCATTTTTCACGAATTCAACAAATTAGTATACCTTTATTATAAAAATAATAATTGGATCTTGATAATTATGATCAAGATTGATAGTTAAACAAAAAAGCGTTGGGCAGAAGTAGCTCTGCAAATAAGCGAAAACAGCACATCTAGGCCATTTACCCTGCCATGTCAGCAAGCACAAATGATGATGTAGAGGAAAATGGAGGAACCGCCATAAGACCATATTACTTTGAGGCAGTAAAATGTATACACTATACTATATATATATATATATATATATATATATATATATATATATATATATATATATATATATATATATATATATTACTGTGGTCAACTCTCATTGAATATGATTTTTAAACATATTAAAATAATTAACTATTAATTATTCATAATTGTGTATTTCTGCATCTTTCTTGTCCCCATCAATATCTTATATTTTTGTAGCTAAACTATTTTATATATAATTTTATACAAATATCCATTTAACGAAAATGTATTTAATATTATGAAAATGGTTAACTTTAAATTATTGTTTATTTGTAAATACATATAATTGCTTAATATAAAGTATACTAATATAAAGTTATTTCATATTAGTACAGTATATATAAAAAAATGAGGCGATCACGATCTAAGGACTCTCACATGTCAAAAAATGAATTTTTCCTTTTTTTTTCTGTAATTAAATTTAACAATTTTGTCTAACAAAATAGCTTGCTGCCTTATTTCATTTTAATCCGACCCTGATGTTTCTTCGGGAGCAAGAATTCGTTCAGCAAATGAAATATTTGTTCTTCTGACCCAAAGAGGTCTACTCTTCCCACCTTATCAACCTTGCTTCGTAATAAAATTATAATAATAATAAATTAATAATAATAAATAATAATTATTTAAAAGCTTCAACCATTACAATTTGCTGCTGAAGGTTTAACTAAAAAATACAAAGTTTTAGATACGTCGTTGTTATTTTGATAGAGTGAAATGGTTGAGAATTCGTTCATTATTGTATTTTGTTTATTATGATTTGATTAAATATTTTTTATTGAACTGATTTGTATTTTAAAAAAAACAATACAAATGAATCTAATCCAGTTTTTACCGGAACAACTAGATCTGTTCGTATAAAATCCAGACCAGCTTCGAGCAATTGAACTTTCTAAGGGAAATTAATGCATTGTACTGAGATGAATGGCTTAAAGAGACCTCCTGTAGACTACTAGAGAAGCAATCCAATCACTACAGCAATAATAATAACGTATGCAATGTTCATTGTTAAAATTAAGAGTTTTAGTAAAGCTAACACCTCTCCAATTTCAACGCTTCTCTTAATAAGGATGATTAAAAGTAATGCATAGCTTAAAGCACTGGTTTTCGAGACAATGACAAACAATGTCCTGTGTATTATAACCCTAAAACTTGAATCCATGCCCATACATATCAGCAAAGGGACTGTATGTAAAGAAAATATTTTCTATTGCGTTTGTCAGATAGATTCCTATTGGGAAATATAGAACATATTTTGAAAGTGAAATCTACACTAAATTGCTGGCTCTGAACTAAGCGCTATATCGCGTTTCTGTCCCTTCCTCATTAATAAATTTATTATCTATCCGTGTCTTCTTCGGCACGAAATTCGAAAAACAAGACAGCAATAATTGTCCAATTAAGTGTTTCGCATTTTGGACGAGACCTATTAGATACAAAGCACGCAATACTGAACGGTCGTGCGGGTTTAGAAACAGCTATAACCGACACCTACCTTCTTACGCACGCGTACATCCAAGTTTTATGTTATTCAAATAACCTAGAAATTTCCAATGAATTTAATGATATAGTTTCGGAAAAACTATAAATAAAATTACTGACGTATACTTTGCCTGTTCGATTTAGAATAAAAAAATAATCTGATATTAATAAAAAACGAAAATAGGTTTGTTATATCGAATCGTTCCTGTAACCTGACCTGGAGAGAGAATTTAAGATGGAAAGAAGCTGGTTCATGGGAAGAAGCTCGAATTCCTAGCAACGATCACTGTTGTTGTTTTTTTATAAATATCTTGGCAGGTCGCAATAAATTAGCATTTTAAATGGAGCATGATTCAATAAGAAAACCTGATTAAAACAACTTACGAACTGACGTTTTCGTTCTTGTCGTTAATAAAGGGAGTGTCGGAATGTTCGATATGTAAACTAATACAGAACTTTAGGCTTTGAATTGAAATTTTGTTTTGCCATCCTTTGTCGTTGACTATATTCTCTGCATCGAACTTTATATATATATATATATATATAACAACTATTTACTTTTCCTTATTCTTACATAATGTTTATAGTATTACGTACTATTTATTATGACAATCTTTTATTGTACTGAAACAAAATCAATCGTTTTTGCTACACATTTACTTTAGCTGATCATTATCTTGAAACCGCCTCATTTTGACATTACATTCATCATAGAATATGCGTATTCCTACCAATTTTCCTAAGTAGTTAAAACATAAATTTATGTCTGTTGTGCATATTTGCTGTAGAGCGTTAGCCAAAATTATTAAATTTATTATAATTAAACATATTTTTGATAGAGAGGAAAACAGTTGACTGGAAGATGAAATGAAGCAGATATTAGTCTGGGGGTGCATTAAAAAAATAACACTAACTTAAAAACACTAAGATAAACTTATTATAAGTGCCGACGTTTAAACATGTTTTTGTTTTAGATCATTCATAATACCTGCTTAGTGCTTTCAAATATGTTTAAATAATTCAGAGTTGTTCAGATATTTTATAATATAAACAGTTTCTAAACAGAGTAGGACGAATTTTATTTGAATTAAGAACTTACAGAGACATTAAGATCAAATCTTTATTAGAATTCTTGAATCAAACTAACATTACAATTATTATTTAATTTTTTTGCATAAGTCATAATTGTTATTGTTGAACGTAAATGTATTTCATTTAATTCCAGATAAGAATTACTAATAATTGTATTACAGTTGCAGTTAAAATTTCATTAAATTAGTTGTTTTTCTTATTGACCTAGCTTTACCTGTGTATGTCTATCTATCATATTCAAGCTATGACAGGACATCATTACGATGAAAGATTTTTTTTTTTAATTTCACTTTCATTGCGAAATTCCTCTCTGTCAATTACATAATTGACGATCAGTATATGAATTGGTTTTAAAAATGCCACGTCAATGATGACTATTAATATTGACCTTTCGGTAAATTTAAGTTACTGTTCCGATTTCTTTTCAGTATTTCAGTGTTGTCCAATGTGATGGTTAAATGGAAGCAGCAACTTTGTTATTAACTATAATAATGAAAGTATTGTAATTATTAATAATAAAGTAATTAATAGTCAATAAAATGCGATAAATACCCTATACCCTTTTGTTAATTGTATTAACTATCTGCTTTCTACTTTTCTTACATTTTCCTCCGAATGGCACAGGGCTCAAGGAGCTCTCTAACTGTTACATCAATGAGCTTCCTAAATCAGTCAACCACTGTTCCTGCAATTTATTTGCTGACGACTATCAAATCTATTTGTCCTTTCATCCTTCTGAGTTATTAATTTCTTTCACCAGTATTCAGGAAGACCTAGATCGGATAAGGGCCTGGGCTAAGCTGGACAATTGGGATTGAACGCAATAAAAACTCAGGCATTGTTTTATGTTCCCTTTCCCTCCTTACAGTCATCCACACCCCCCAATAATCGTAAAGTATCACCCCATCACTTTCAGCTCATCTGTCAAAAACTTAGACATTGATCAAAACTTTTCCTGAAACTATCTGGAACTCAATCCTTTCTATTATCCGTCATGCTTTTTCCCTACCCTCATTTAAATCCTTGTTTTATAATATCTCATCACTTCCGAGAAAACAGACCACATGACAGCCAATAACGAGGATACTGAACTGAACCCAGAAGGGATTCTAAAAAGAGTTAGGTATTTTAAATATCTTGGCTCTATAATTAAGATAGATGGTGCATGTGATATAGAAATAAAAATAAGAATTTCAGGTAAAAAGACCATATCAATACTCAACTCGGTATATTATATTATGGAATAGAAACATTATCCCCCCAAAAAAGAAAATATATAACTTCAGAAATGGACTACGGGAGATGAGCGGCGGGAATATCCAGAATGGGCAAAGTAAGAAATGCGGCCATCAGAGAAAAAATGAAGGCTGAAAGAACCATTCTGGAAGATATTAAGAAAAAACGCATGGAAATTTGAAAAGAATGCCTGAAGGAAGATTATCCAAAGTAGTCCACCAATGGAAAATTAGAGGAACAAGAAGACGAGGAAGACCTGGGATAACGTAATGGAGGAATCCACGGAAGAATGGACCTTAGACACGACATTATGAAAGGAAACCATCCAATCACTGTGAAAACTCCTGTTAAAAAAAATCACTTTCCAAACAAATGCTCTCTAAGCAGGTTAGATATTTGCTTGATGACTCATTAGTAAATAATGGATTTTGTTGCTTAGTCTTTTTTCGTAAAAAAGGATATACATCATGTTAAAAAATTATTATATCCTAGCTTATGTTTTTATTTAAAAGTTATCTACTATTTTTAGTTACTGAGTATTTTACCACGGATTGTACTTTTTATTTACTATTTTAGCACCTTAATAAATACTTTATGGTATGAATATAATTTGCCATATTATCTGGCCTTTTGGCCAGATGTATATTATTTTTATTTTTCTGTTCATGTTACTGTTTGCTACTCTAAAGGAACTTATTAGTACCAGAATAATGTTACTTTTCAATTCTAATCTACTTTTTCATAATGAATGGTATTTACAAATACCCCCTTAGGTAAGATGAGTTTTCTTATCGAAGATTTGAAAATTAATTTGCGTAACGAAATCGGATGTATTAATGAGATAAACCGAGGGTTTCCCAGATACAATTTAAGACATGTTGACCATTGGAAAACAACTCTCTCATTTGCGTAGTGTTTGGAATTGTAAACATATTAATTTTGTTTCTGAACTCTTTCCTACTCTGACGTTAACAAACAGAAAAGACGCGATAACTGGATTGCAAACCGGAAAACAGACCACAAATGATGTTTGGGTTTATTCCCTTCGGTTAGTCTTCCTAGAAGTACATGAATAAAATGTGCCGCGGCTTATCAATTCTAGCGAGGTGTTGTAAATATACAATTGTGGTTATTTGTTTCAATAAGGAAAATGGTGAAACGATAAACCTATCGAATTATTATGATTTAATCTTAGTTTTACTGTGTAATAATACCACGTGTTTTTTTTGTCTCTCTTTTTTTAATATCTTTTTGTCAAAAATAATTGTAAGTGTAAATGAATAGAACCTAACAGTTGCAATAACAACTAATGATGTGTCGATGAACTTTATTCTTGTAGCTCTGTTGTTCATACATTTATTGTTAAGGTACTTGATGAAGTTACAGAAAATAGTGCTCACAGATCTATGGGACTTATTCGAAAATTTGCTTAATTTCTTCCTTATGGTCTCAAGATAACCATGTAAACATTTCAGTGAGTCTTTTCTTTGTAAAAATGTTTTGTTTTTTTAAATATATTTATTTACTACTGTATTATAATTATAAAAGTAATTATTACCAATGATATATAATGGCATGGCATTAAGGCAAGTTGAGTATACAAATGACAGATAAGACCTAGAAGGACAAGAGGCCATCTTCTTATCAGCCACCTTGGATTATTTTCGGGAATTGAAGAGGATGCTAGGTTTGAAACAAGTGGGTTTAAATAGGAATACAAATTTTTATGATAGGATTGGCATTGGGTTCGGGCCAAATTAGCAAAAATTGCGAAATTAGCAAAAGTCAATTATAGATGATTTTATTCCTAACAAAGTAAGGATCATTGAGGATTTTGGATTATAATGATTGGATATGTGAGCAATTATATGGCTTAGTGTAGCCCCGAACCTTAACTCTATTAGTCCAAATAGGTCTTACAAAACCAGAGTTGGGCGCATTCGTATTCGCGAATACGAATACGAATATCACATAGAGCACCACCCAACCTGTGAATACGAATATATTTGTATTCGCAAATGTCAATACGAATATTCGTATATTAACAGAAAATATGCGAATATTCGCAGAAAAATATGGGTTCATTCGCAGAAAAATATACGAATATTCACAGAAAAATATTCGCGTATTCGCAAGGAAAAATTGCGAATATTCGTGTACTCGCAGGTGAAATACACAAATACGTTTGTATTTACTTGAGAAAAATGCAAATATGCTCGTATTCGATACCAAAATATACGAATACACTTATATTCGCAGGAAAAAATACGAATACAGGTATATTCTCAACTAAAATATTACTAAATACTTTAAGTACTGTGAGGATATGGCAAGAATTCCATGGATATGGCAACCATTAAAATAATCATTTTATTTTATATTATTATGGCAAATAAGCAAGCCAAAATTTTTATATTAACAAAAGACCCAGTTTTTGTTGAACAAATGAAAATCATATTTTTTCAATGAATCATATTTTTTTAAAAATAACAATTAAATAATTACTTTTAATATTAACCCAAAAGTTAATACAACAATAATAATGTTTAGCCATGGAATGCCTGAGATAGTGTTAGTTGAGAATATACCTGTATTCGTAATTTTTCCTACGAATGCAAGTCTATTCTTATATTTTGGTATCGAATATGAGCTTATTTGTATTTTTCTCAAGTAAATACTAACGTATTTGTGTATTTCAGCTGCGAGTATACGAATTTTCGCATATTTTCCCTGCGAATACGCGAATATTCGCATACTTCTCTGCGAATACACGAATATTCGTATTTATACATCCGAATACCAGCAGGTTTGGGGTACTTTGGGTGATATTCGTATTCGCGACTATGAATACGAATACGCCCAACTCTGTATAATAGTCATGCTTTGAGTCTTTGGTAATTATTTGGGAGCGTAAAGTGTTAATCTAGTAAGCGCTGAAATGGTGAAGCCAACAATATAGTTAAAATATTTTTATCATTCTGAAAATTCTTTTATTTTAATAGTCCCAAATTTATTTAATTTAATATCCAAAATAATTCATTAATATATTTAATTGTTTCGATCAATTACTCTGGTTAGTGTCAAGATTGCATATTTTCTTTTGTAACAATACACTCCCTGTCAAAAGCCGCAACACTTTGAAATATTTGAATTTTACAAAAACGTCTGTCTTTTCATAATAAAGAAAGGTTCTAAAGTCTGTATTAAGCATTTTTAAACTGGACATAAACAAGTTTTATTAAAATAAATTACAATATCTCTTCCAATAAACAAAAAAGTTAGAAAACTTACTATCTAAACTTTTAATTTCTGACAATTTTAACATTTAAATCACAATTTAAATTTTTAATTTACATTTAATAAGACGTATTGACCCCTCTGGCTTGAATGACTGCTTCCAATCGTCTTGGCATACTTGTAAAAAGGTTTTGAAGAAAATCTTGTGGTATATTGTCCCACTCCTCCAATACAGCTGTCTTTAGCATTTCAAGGGTAGTAGGAGGTGAATCTCGTGACCGAACCTTTCTTTTGAGATATCCCAAACGTGCTCGATTGGGTTAAGGTGAGGACATCTTGCTGGCCAATCAATGGTGTGGATATTTGTGGTGTTCAGGTACTCAGAAACACATCTTGCCTTGTGAGGGCGGGCATTATCATGCATGAGCAACGATTCAGAGCCTATGGACGGCATAAAAGGCACTACATGATCTTGAAGAATCATTTCTACATACCTCAAAGCAATCAAGGCCCCTCCTTGGATTGGCACTAAAACGGTACGTGCATCCTAAAATATGCCGCCCCAGAACATGATAGACCCTCCTCCGAATGGCTCAGTTTCTAACGTGCAGCATTGACTAATCCGTTCTCTAGGCCTTCTCCAAACTTTTTCATGTCCATCTTGTCTATTAAGGGCCACTCTCGTCTCACCAGTGAATACAACTTTTTTCTACTCCTCCACAGTCCAAGATTGGTGTTGTCTTGCAAATCTCAATCTCTTTAGGCCGTGTTCTGCGGTGAGAAGAGGACCTTTCACTGGCCTTCTTGAGGTGAGGAATTACTCCCTCAGTCTTCTAATGACTGTTGAATCCGAGATTAATAACCCTCAAACACCAGCGATCAAGTTTTTAATGGAAGAAGCTGTAGAATTACGCTTCCGAAGAGCTTGCATTTTAATGAAGCGGCCATCTATGGGATTAGTAATCCTAGGACGCCTTGATGTTGGTCGCCTCGATTGACTACCAGTCTCCCTGTACCTTCTTATGGTCCCTGAAACAGAAGAATAGTGAATCCCAAGGCTATTAGCGATGTAACGCAGTGATTTGCCTTCTTCAGAGAGAGTGATGATTCTGACCGAATTTTCGCGGCTTAAATGATTCATTGTGGATAAAATTAATTGTTTCAACTAGACTAAAGAGAAAAGAGGAAACAGACTTGAGACACACGAAAGATAAAATTGGACTGAAAGGAAATTTGAAATGAAAAATCCAAAATCTTATCGTTTGTTGGTAAACAGTGAATAATAATGAAGTGTCTAGTCACTAATGTATCTCATTTAGTAAATAATATTACTGTAAATATAAACAAAGTAAGGATTCAGGTCGAAACCAAGAAAATCTCGAGAATTATGGGTGTTGCAATACTTGTGACGGGGAGTTTATATAGAATTAACATTGAAAGCATCTGCTTGATTTTAAATGTGTAATAATGCTTTTTCATTAATAATACCTTAATAATTACGCAATATTGGATTTGAGTAACTTCTGAAATGCCAAATTAATGACTTCTATTTATATTACATTCAGACCCAAATTTCGTTAGACCGCTTGTCACGTAATCCTCCCACATACACCTCGATCTAAAACTCGAACGTTTATCGGTTGGATCAGTGGTTATTAATTTTTTAAAAATTTGTTCGTTACTAAAGCCGAAAAATTTTGATATTAACCCAATCTTTGTGAAGCTTTCTGATCAATTAAATTCATCTCCTGTAATCTCCACTGCAAAAATAAAAAGTTAGAATTACGAAAAAACTATAATCCAAATGGAAACATTTTTTATAATTTTATATTATAACAATGTTTGCTATATACACCGAAAGTAAAACACTTAATGATTTAATCACACAATACCTTACGATACCGGACGGTGGCAGTCGTTGACTAGAAGCAGACAATTCAATATGTAAGCAGCCACATAAAACGAAAGTTCTCCCTTTTCTTTGTTGTAAGATATATAACTTAACTAGTAACAATGATCAGCACACAATAAATATAGTATTATTCAATTAGATAGAAACGGATCTTTATTAACTAAGCAGCTTCTAGTCAATCAACCACGTCTACCTTTGGAAAAGATAGAAAATGTTTATAGTCATTAATGATACAGTATTACTCTACCTCAGTGGTAACGATCTCAGGGTGGCTTCCCATTATATTATTTAAATATTATTCATATCAATGGACCATACTTTTCCCTGAGATAATTGTTTGGACAGTGAAGCCAATATGGCAATTCCTAAGAAGTTGTCCCATGTGCCTGTTAAGCTGAGGTACATTCTTGGATAATGGAATATATAGAATTTTAAGGTAGGCGTAATATATTACATAGAAGGGTGATAAATCGACGATACATTCCATGAGCGAGAACTAGGTGAGATAGGAAAGTGGCAGTTATACAAAGAGGCCAAGGATCCACGGCTCTGTAATTAGAAGCCAGAAGTTGGGACCGGGGTTTAGAGGACTGCCGCTTAGGTGATAGTAGCAACCTGCTGTCTCTATGCTGAGGAGATGTTCTTGGGAAATGATAGGGAAAAATGTAAGAACTACGGGCCTTGATTGTTTTTATTGCCCAACTTCTGTACTTTTAACTAATTATAGCTGTTTAGTGATTGATATTTGCTCCACTGGCCTCTATAGTCTAATATTTAAGTGAAGAGAAGAAAATGGCTTTATAGAACATATTCTAATTATAAAAAAACTATATTTTATTTCATCATTTGCTTTTGTAATACATAATGATGGAAATCTTAAAAATCATTATACGTGCTGTAATGAATAAGTTATTTATTACCTCAATTCTACTTGTAAGATAAAGCTGCAGGGATTCCTTTGGTAGTTAAATACAATAATTGAATCATAGATTGAATATACAAGAAGTAATAGATATTACTTAAGCAATTGTTTTGATGTGCTTTGGTTCAGAGCTTGACCAACAATGGACTTAGCACCTACCTCATAAGTCTGTTAAATGTTTAAAAAATTATAAAATTCGAATATGATGCCAACACTAAAAAGATTGGCCAAATAACAGTTTGTTCAGTGGAAGGACAGTCTGCTGCTAATTCCTTCTTTATTAATCGGTATAATTCCACTTCTAGTATAATCTTGCTATTTAGTTTTATCTAGGAGTCAACTAATCGGTCCATGACCTGAGCATTTATATTTAATATGTAGGCTCGAAACCCAGGAAGTTTCGGCATTATTTCCTTGTCGGTATTTTGAAGTACCTTAACATATCCTCTTTTTTGGCATGCACATATAATATCGTTAGATAGGGAATAAGGGATCAGATTGGACAGAGTAGCCTCTGTGATAGTTTATGATTTATAATAGAAAATGTATTTCCTAATCTTTGTAAAACAAAAAAAATTTCATCTTAATGCAATGTGGTAGAGACAGTTGCTCGGACAAAAGTAGTGCACAAAGGTAATTTACCCTTATACCACTTATAATCGCCAGTTTTCTCCCCATTAAGGTTACCTTATAGAGGCTGGGTGAGCCCTAGGAGAGTTTTCAGATCCTTCAGTGTCCGGTTCTGGCTGTCACAGGCGGATTTGAACTTGGGGTCTTCGACATGGCAACTTAGTGCTCGCACTCCGCTCTCTTAGATATTTGTCATGTCACTTAGATGTTGTGTCATGTGAATTTCATCCTAAAAAAAGTAAATATAATATTAATTTTCAACTTCACGTCATTGATTGTTAACATCATACAGGAATGTGCGTGATGTATTAAGATTTTACGGATTTTGGATTGTAAGGATACGCGAGGAGTTCGATGGCTTGGTGGAGCCATTACAGTGGTAACGATCTCAGGGAGGCATCCTGTTTTATTATTTAAATATTATTCAGATCAAAGGATCTTACTTTTCCCGTAGATCATTGTTCGGGCAGTGAAGCCAATATAGAAGATCGTAAGAAATGGTTCGATGCGCTATTAGTTTAGCTAAGGCACATGCAATTCGGCACAGCTTCATGCTTACTCCTTAAATGCATTTTCTCTTAGAAGGATCTTCTGGAATAATATGTTTTTAATCGAACCATCCTATACCACATACTTTAGGTTTATTAATAATTCAAGTAATTTGTTAATTAGTTGAAATAACTTATTATTCATTTTCGCTGTTGTGGATTATTTCAGTTTCATTTACGTAAATTAGTTTCTAGTGTGGATGAAAACCTGTGAGTGATTTTTTGAATTTCCTTTTAGTTCATAGGTAAACTTAAGAGGTTTTTGTTAATTCATAATTATTCTCAACGTCATTGGTTTGGGCATCAAGTAAAACCTGAGTGAAAAAAGTAAGAAATTTAATAATTATAAAACATGAATCTTTCCATTAATGGTTAAAACCATGGCTGCTCAGTAGATCGGATTGATCATTTAGTTCAGAAAATTCAATTAAACAAAATATTATTTGTCATTTTATCAAAAGTTTGAACTTGTATAAAGTGTTCACTTTTTATTTATTTTATTATTCATATTTTATTTCATATACAATTTATGAAAAATAAATCGGTTGTGAAACATAAACAGAGCACAACATAAAACAGGACCTTACGTGTAGCTGTTGCCGGTTGAATATTTCGGTGTTCGTGATCTTAATTGTGCAGAGATCTCTCACGCACCTGTTGGCTCGTATATTTTATTTGTACACTGGCGATAAAACAGCGTCAATGCAACATTTATATACACGATTGTAAGTTTCCATAAACAAAATATTTACCATGAATTGTTTGATCGTCCTCTGATGTATATATTCGAATGTACAGCAGTTCAGTTTAAAAATACATAAATACATTAATAACCCAAGTTATTAAGAAGAATTAAGGAATCTAATTTTTTTTCTATTTTTTGAGAACCGGAATTATATTGTAGTTATATCTATAGAAGTAAAAATATAGATTACCACTACAAAAAATACTAATCGCTTAACGTAACGGTTTAAGTTGTTGAAGAATTTTTGTTGGCGTGCGCAGATTGAAGATATACCGCAATACAAAAATATGTAGAAAAAACGCAGTTACAAAATTTGAAAAAAAAATTCTCAAACATAAAATTATCAGTTATAATGGATTGAACTATCCAGTCAACTATTTTCCACCCAAACATAAAAATTATCAGGTTTGTAATTAAGCGAAACTTATGCAGTATAACAAGTAAAAAAAAAAAAGATTTATTGATAAGGACAACGACTTAAAGCGTATTATGGAGCTTGCATGTCTTCAGATTATTTTTTTTTAACTTTAAAAAGGCATTTGTCGAGGAAAAATGGTACCATATATATTAATACAGTTCTCATAATTTTCTTCATTAGACTTTTTGAATTACATAGACCTTTTTTTTTGCTCACCAGGCAATAAACTATTCATTAGTATTATTTTAATCTTTATAATTTATAATAATTATAAACTTAAACATAAAAAAATAGCGATTGGGCTTACGGAGAATAGAATTTTCATATAATTTAAATATGGCTGTATACAATATACCAATGCCCCTATTGGGTGGAAAAAAAGAAAAATATATATATACTGGCCAATGTTGGGCACATATTTTTAGAATTAACGTTTTTATAATTAACACAAAAGTTGCTATACAAAATATTTTAGATGTCAAATTCGGTTCATAAATCAATGAAATATAATTATAAGTAAAGATTATTTTTGCAAATAAAATTATACAGGTATGTTATTTTAGTAATCCTAAGGATGAGATTAAACCTTATATATTAAAAAATATATAAATTTTTCAGTATATACTTTTCTTAAGATTGAGAATATTATTGATATAATAATATTTTCTGCCTACACCAGCTATTAAACGGCTCAGCTATTCAGAATTATTTTACTCAGCAGCTGAATACGATTTTTGCTGATGTACCTTTAGCCTACTTCAGATCTTCCTGACTTACGAATATTATATTTCTAAGAAATCTGAAGAAACAATATTCTTGAACTACTTAACTTTTACTTTTTATTTTCAGAATGTTATATCAGCTAAATAATTTTATGTCAAATTCCAAAATCACTTAGTAAAAATTTCTATTTCATTTTTTTAATTAATACATATTTATTTTGAATCGTTCAGCATAAATAAAGTAGTCTATAACTCATGCCATGAATAACGATAGCAATAAAAATAGGAGTTTTAGGGCATTGAAGGGAACAGTGTAGCTCTTTTTGTAGGGCAGTGAGCTTCTGATATCCCAGGTCCCGCCTATATATGCCGTTCCGCCTAGAAATGCCGTCCGCAACGTTTGTTCAGACGTGCAAAGGGACGAAATACGACCTTTCCCAGTGTGCTTGCAATCTTGCATGAACTTTTTCAATTACATCCCTCCCATTAAAATTATGACTATTTTGTCATTGTCATTGTAGAAGTTACGTTATTTATGTTTAATTTTAATTATACTACGACTGTTATCATATTACAATGTAATATGATAACAATAATAATTAATAGCGTAATAATTATATATTTAAATAAATACAACACAGAAAAAATATACTATTTTTTTTTCTTTTTACCACTCTGAATGGGGAGTTTTCTGAGTGAAATAAGTGAGAATTGATTTCTTCCTTGAGCTGGGAGTAGATGTAAAGTTGGATGGAATCACTTTTTTGATTGGTCAGCTTTACTTTTTTGACATCCACTCACAGCACTGTCAATTAATTAATTAAACAATCAATTTTCACTTTTTTTTTCGAAAACTATTAATTCATGGTTGGAACTCAGTCGCAACGCAAATTTCCATAGCTACATAATATTCCATAGTTATATCTAATCTTTACATTTTTGTCGAGTTTTGGGGATAAAAGTAGAAATTTAAATGGAGCTACACCAAACCAGCTAAATTTTAAAAGTGGTCCATGAGGAAAAAGTCTGGGAACCTCTGCTGTTAACACTTCAATTAAAATTGTTGCAATTCTTTCTCTTAACATAAATCTTTTAATTTTTGAACATTTACAAGTTGGATGTGAAATATCAAAGCCATTAACTAATTGATTTGAGCTATGGAATATTTTTTACACGAATTTCGGAATATAGAAAAACATTATTTTCGCTTTTTAAAACTATTGGAAAATACATTTATTCACTACTGACTTTCTTTAGAATTATTTAAATTCTAAGATTTATGTTGGGAATTTCTATCCATATCAACAAATTTATTTATATTTAATCTTTAGTGTTTTGTACTTGATGAATACAAAATTTGAACGGTATTCAATTTTGTATTCATCGTCTGTATCGGCGATCCGGAAGACCTTGTCAGTTCTCCTAGCCTTCATCTACTTGTGCGTACAGTAAAAAATATAAAATTATTTGTTGTTATTCCAGGTACAAAGCTACAAAATAATTTCAATTAAAAAAAAATGTGTGATATAATTAGTTTCCTAATTCCTAGCATTCTCAATTCAGAAATTTGCGGGTTCGCAGTCCGGCAGCTGGCCCTTTTTAAACGGGGGTCAAAAATTCTTGGATATACTGTCCTTCGGGAGGGACCGGAAATGGAGGTCCTGACACTCGTTAAAGAACCCTAATCTAACTATACCTGGATGTGAAAAAAGTTAGGACTCCCGCTGTAGCATCGTCCTACAAGCCATATTGTCATAAAGTGATGTTAAATGAATAAACAAAAACTGGTTTGTATTACACCTCCTACAGCAGTCATGTATTATTGTAAACCAGTCGGGTAATATTTTTAGAGAAATACAAACTTGATTTCTCTGTAACACTGATGTAAGTTCGTTGGCGATAATTAACTTTTTATCAACTATAAACAAAAAAAACATGACATTTATTATTTCGTACATATCCTAAACGATTTAATTATCAAAAATACTAATGTACTTGAATTACTAAGTATTGTTTATTAAAATTGTACCAAGTAAAAATTCTTAACTTTGAACTAGTCTGAAAACAAAAAAAAATGAAAGAAACAACTTACTGCAACAATTTTATATTACTAGATTTTTTGAATGTATTTATGCCAGTTTAGTTTTAGAGGCGTTTTAGAACAAGGGTTGTCTCAATTACCCAGAGCAGAGCTATACAACTCTAGATCCACCCAAACTTCTTCCTGAAGATCTCGACAGCCCATTTCCTCCTGGACTCCTTCCATCCAACTAATTTTGGGCCGTCCGCGTCCTCTCCTCCCTGGTGGAACCCAATCCAGAACTCCATTCGGCCAACATTCGAACGCCATTTTCTTTACATTGCCGTCCCATTTTAAGCGACCTGCACAGATCCTTTCATTAGTAGACACATCCACATCCATCCTCTGTCGAATTTCTTGGTTTCTTAGTTTATCCAGCCTGGTGACCCCGAGACACCTCCTCCAGAAATCCATCTCGGCTGTCTGCACCACGGAAGCTCACAGTCCAAGATTTAGAAGAAGAAGTCAGGATAGATTCGACTCTTTTTTGAAAATACGGATGTAGCATTCTGTTAGTCTTTCGGGCTTGCTCCACGTTTTTTTTTTACATCATACTCAGACGACCCGGTTTTGTCCAAACATGATCCCGGGTACTTAAATACATTAACTTTTTTACAGACCTCCCTGTCCACCAGAAGCGCATTAGTTATCAGGATCTCCAATGGCCATATACCCTGTCTTCTCCAAGTTAATTTTTAAGCCCACAGTTTCGTATCACTTATTCACGGTATACCTACACCATCATTTCGAGATAAACCTTCCGCCTCGCAAACACGACCTGGTCGTCAGCGAAGAACAAGGACAGTAGCTGTTCCCCATCAATGAACAGCCCAACATCCCCACACTTCCTGTTTCACGGCGTCGTAAAGGTTTATCTTGAAGAGTGTAGGTGACATGCTACACCCTTGCTTCAATTCCTTATTACCGTATAAAGGGGCCGAAAGGTGGTTACCGCATCTTATCTGGTACATGTCGTTGCTGTATAGGTATCTCACAGCCTTCAGATCAGAGCCCCGCCAATGCCTGCTTCTTTAAGTGCTATCCATAACCTCTCTCTACGCACATTGTCATAAGCTTGTTCTAGAACGAACTACAAATATATTGTCAGTATATAACCGTCCCGCCGTGAAACCTGCTTGTTCCTGAGGGGTAGAGAACGCTTCTTATAACTTGTCCCCCCAATAATAAAACGAAACTAACTATTTATGCCAAAGTAGTAGTAGATCTTCAAATATTGTAGTACTCGTAGATATCTTTAAACAAAAAAATTACAATTTTACACTTCTATCAGCTTTGATATATTTAATAAAAATAATGTCTTTATTTATTCTGGGACAAGTCCCTATAGAATAACATTACAGGTATTGTAAGCTATTATGTCCTGGAGTGTAAAATAATTACATTTAATTAATTATTACAAGTAATTTAGTAAGTGAGAAAAAATAAAAACAATGAACTAAAAAAAATGTGAACCTACAATAACAATATTTTAAGAACAGATTAGAAGAATAGAAAGAAAAAAAATTAAAATAAGTTAACAATAATTATATAAGAGAAACAATTTATGCCAAGAAAAAAAATGAAGAAAAATTAAATAATATATAAATTAAATAACAAAACAAAATTTTTTGTGTCTACGATTAAAAAGAATAAATCGCACACTCAAACCAACCATCACTTTTATAATAACTTATTCGCTAAACTGCTGTTGCTAACAAATATTAGAATTGCTTTTCATCATATTTGAAAAAATAATCACAACTTGTTTTAGGGTGATTTATGTACAATCGTAAATCAAAACGTTTGAGCTTTAGGCGTGTAATAAATAAAAGTTCCTTAAATTTTTTTGTTCACGTTTTCATAATTCCGTGAGGGTCCACGTGTCATGATCGCAGATGAGGTTTAAACGTTTCAGTAACTGGCATACGAAGGTCATATTTCTCAGTTCACTTACAAATAATTTCATGAAAGATATTACTTCGCTGCGATGTAGTATTATGTTTCGTTATTATTGTATTTTTTAATATTTAGGGCAATGATTTGTCTCCGTATTTTCACAAAACACCCATTTCGTTCATAAGATTCAAAATTAGGGAAAAATCGATTGTGAGGTGGAATGGACGGTGGATTGTTTCAAATAAAGCTCCTAGTTTGCATAGGTTTATTCCAAAACTGACAAACAATAACTACAAATTAATAAATTCCACTATCTACAAACTAACTCAGGTTTTATCTGAACATAGACATACCAAATCATACTTACAGATATCACATAACCAACGACAGTACTTGCTCAATAGACAAAAAAGAACAGACGTTCAAACACATAATATATGACTGCCAAATGTATGAAGGACAAACGTCGAAACTAATTATCTCCACAATATTAAGAGGGAAAGTTTGGCCAGTATCTGAACATGATAATTACTGTAATTTTAATTATGTTAATTTGTAACAGCATATAAGTAATAATGTCTTTTATATGTATGTTAGAATTATCTAATTGTGATTAATTACTGTAAAAATGAATTTAAAAGGCACATAGTATACTCAAGTATGGAATGTGCCAATAAATAAACGGTCATTTCAAATGGTTACTTTGAAAGGGGAAAAAAAAACATTTTTCTCTCGTTGGTCATTTATTTATTATTTTTATAATTTTGGATATAATCGTGTTTGTATAAATATAATTTAATAATGCAGATCTTATTACTAGGATATTTTATATACAATAGGACAAGTCAATTGTTCAGGCTGTAATCAGACGATTCTGTTTCTCATGATTTATTAACAAATGATTTATGGATTGGTTGCCATCTATTGTGCTTGGAATAAAATATGTTTAAATAGTACATTTTTAACATCTTTGTCATTTCGAAAAGATTTTCATTTCATTTCAGAGTGTTTATATTTTATGGATGGTAGGCTATTTTTTTATTTTAAAGATTACAAACTTTGGTCTAGGCTCTTGTGTTGGTTTTTGCAATAGCAACCGTTTGATGAAATCAGCGGATAAACATTATTGTAATCGAATTAATGTGAATCAACTATTTTAAATTTAATAAGTGGTTTAAAGAAAATTACTCGCACTACTATAAAAAAGTATCCACCATTTATCCACCTTAACCAAGCAGATATGGTAAACAGCAAATAACATAATGTGGAAGAAAGTGGTCCAGGTAGAGATCACAATGAATTTCTCGTAGAATTTGAGAAAAACTTTATTGATTAGCCAACGTTTCGACCTACTTTGTAGATCTTCTTCAGGGCTATATGCAAAATACAGAGAATATAAGAACAAAAATGGTACCAATATATTATATTTATTTTTATATTCACAAATGAAGGTTTCCTCATCCAAATTCTTCTTTCAGCCTTCTCTTCCATTCGTCCCTGTCAACCGCATCCTCCTGCGTCATTCCATGCCCAGCCAAGCTTGGGTTCGAGGCCTTACTCTCTTCCTCCTTCCCTCGGCCTCCCACTCCATGACCAATTTCGGGATCCGCTTACTGTCCATCCGTTTCACATGACCAAACCATTTCAATCTTCTTTATTCGATGACCTCTAGTATGTTCTTGTTAACTTCCATTCTTTCCCTGATGTCGCTATTTTTGATATGTTCCACTCTTGATATTCGGGCAGATCTCCTCCAGAAGTCCATCTCTACTGATAACAACCTTCTTTCCTGAACTCTATTGAGGGCCCAGGTTTCAGAGCCGTAGATCATTATACTTTGGACCACAGCACTATGTATCAGTTTCTTCGTCCTTCCGAATATATTATTACTCCATAGGAGAGAGTTTAACATGCCAACTGCTTTCCCACCATTCGTTATTCTTTTTTCTACTTCCACATTTGTGGTCCCTCCGCTTTCCAGTATGGACCCCAAATAGCAAAACTGCTCCACTCTCTCCAAGCTCCCAATAGTTGGGTCGTCTGCTTCGCTCCTATCTGTGCACATATACTTAGTTTTAGTATAGTTGACATTTAATCCCCACTGGTTGTATTGGTCTACCACTTTTCTAAACATGTAACTCGCATCTTCTTCGTCCTGGACAATAATCACTTGGTCATCAGCAAATAGTAGATGGTATAAGTGAAAGCCGTTTATAGGTATACCCATCGGATTACATTTTTTGTTCCAACTTTCCAAGCAACCATCGATGAAAATCTTAAACAAGGTAGGGGACATGCAGCACCCTTGAAGAAGGCCCTTGCTATTGGGGAAATCCTCTGATAGGGAACTCCCAATTTTTACTTGGCACTTATTATTTTTATATATTTATTTTATGGTTTTTATAATTTCATTATTTATGCCTGCCATTTCCAGACCTCCCCATAATAGTTTTCGAGGGATGCTGTCATACGCCTTTTCCAGATCTATGAATACCATATCTAGTCTTCTTGCTTTCGCTGTTTGCTTTTCTAGTAGTTGTCGAAGAGTAAATATGTGATCAATGCAGGATTTTCCCGTTGTGAATCCACATTGCTCTTCAATTTGTGTAAATCCTTCCTCCAATTTAGTTTTAATTATTCTACCCAGTTTTAATTATATTAAATATAAAAATAAATATAGTATATTGGTACCATTTTTGTTCTTATATTGTCTGTATTTTGCATATAGCTCTGAAGAAGACCCACAAAGTAGGTCGAAACGTTGGCTAATCAATAAAGTTTTTCTCAAATTCTACGAGAAATTCATTGTGACCTCTACCCGGACCACTTTCTTCCACATATATTATCAAGGTCAACAATTATCATTCAATACAACTAACATAATATTTGTTTATTTTTGCAACCCGGGCCTCCTCCAACTGCCCCCTTTAATATAATTAGTTTTTTTAATAAAATTTTTACTTGAAACCTTAAATTTTATAAATGAAATTATATGTAATACATTAAACTTTTTTTTTTTATTATTTATTTGACCCCTGAATTAGGTCTACATACCAATGGTATTTTAGCACTAAATTATATCATAATAATCCAAAATTCTTTAAATATTCTTTATGAAGCACTGACTGTAGGATCACTCTTATATTTATGTGAATAATTATAGAGCTAATGCGATCCAATTTCTCCGACTTTTATATGATATATTTGATATTCATTTTATTATTCCAAATCTTCATTAGCTCCAATCATCCTCAAAATCTTCCTGGTAATTAAAATGCATCCCAAGATCATTTATCTAGAACTGAGAAAATGGTTCTATGCTAACCCTTATTTTAATCTTTCATTACCAAAGGCTTACTTTTAACAAGGCTACACTACTATCCAGCGACCACTCAGTATCGTGCATTCTCCTTGACCGATCTAAACATGCGCCATATCAACAAATGCAGATCAGAACGGCATTGTACTCCTCAAGTCACTAATAAGTCATTGTCTTCCAAACTGGGCGCTCTTCTATTCCTTAATGGGAAAGACTTTCTACTTTCGACCCAGTTCAGTCGAAATAAGTTCACTCCATTCTTCTCTAGTTCCGCAACCGTGTGGATGAATCTTTGTACTTCGATTAGGTACATCATTTCTAACTATAATTTCAAAAGTTTGAAGAAGTTTTCATTTCGATGCCTGAAATAGGAATGAGGAATAATATCGAATAAAATGAAACTTATCCAGCCATTCCTAGTTGTTCTGGAAACCAGCACGTTTTAACCTTCAAAATGTATTTCAATAATAGTGGCTTGTGTTTCAATAATAGTGGCTCTCTCTCTCTCTCTCTCTCTCTCTCTCTCTCTCTCTCTCTCTCTCTCTCTCTCTCTCCTCTCTCTCTCTCTCTCTCTCTCTCTCTCTCTCTCTCTCTCTCTCTCTCTCTCTCTCTCTCTCTCTCTCTCTCTCTCTCTCTCTCTCTCTATCTCTCTCTCTCTCTCTATCTCTCTCTCTCTCTCTCTCTCTCTCTCTCTCTCTCTCACTCTATCTCTCTATCTCTCTCTCTCTCTCTCTCTCTCTCTCTATCTCTCTCTCTATCTATCTCTCTCTCTCTCTCTCTCTCTCTCTCTCTCTCTCTCTCTCTCTCACTCTCTCTCTCTTTAGAAAGCTAGGATTTACTTACGGAGATAGGAACGGTAGAGCCATTTCAACTCTTCGTAATGTCGGGTGATTCGGGTGCCTCTCGGAATCCCTAAGATGACAGCTCCATACTCTGTACACCAACATTCTAAATGAGGGACAATTCAGGAATTAACTAGTAGTCTGCGGGTTTCAAATTGAATCAGGTGATGGCAGACGCTATAAAGCGAAGAAGGTACGACGGGAGATTTCAGAGATATTTTTTTTCAGGAGAGGGTTTACATTTATTACCTATAATTCATTAGTCTGGTAAACTAGTGTATTGAATTCACGTTTTCATTAAATGCCATAATCGCTGTTTAATTTGGATTGAAAAGCATAAATGAATCGAAAACCCAACGCGTTTTCAGAAACTACTTTTTTTTTAATGGAATTTCCTATATATATATATATATATATATATATATATATATATATATATATATAGGCTGATTAATTTCTAGATATACCTCTACTGTTAACGATTTCTAGACATACCTATAGGTTTATAGATCTCCAGATATGTCTAAAGGTTTACTGATTTCCACCTAAAGGTTCATTAATTTCCAGATATACCTTCAGATTTAATGATTTCCAGACATACCAAAAGTTTTTTTTCATTTGAAACGATAAATCTTCATGATTCATTTATTGGTAATAATGGATGGATCTTTCATCAAACTCTATCCTCATTTTGATGGTAACACAGGCAAGGAAGAACAATGCTTTTCAAAAATATTTATTTAAAATATATTTGCAATATTTTATATTGAAAAGTAGCATATATATATGTTCAAAATTTGGGGATCCCTTTGAGATGGGGATATTACCAATAATTCTGTTAGCTGGTTGTGTTTTCAATTGATGATAAATGGACTGTATGAAATTGAACATTATTCTTTTTATTGAGGTAATTATGACTATGGTAACAAAAAATGATAATTAAAATGGCATTACATATTTAAGGTCGGTATTGTTCATATTTTTCTTCTTTATCCGGCCTTCTTCTCTGCTCTCCATTCTCCGGTCTGGGTAGCCCTGGGCTTACTCACAATTCATCATCATATCTTGGGTCGAACAACTCAGCGACTCTACTTGGGGTGCCATCTTCTCGACCAGAAATTTCCTGATCCCCGCCTTCTAGATATATTTTACGGCGTGCCGTAAACAAGCCACATGAACAACATAACTTAGCTTAGGTTAATTTATACAAAGAAAAAAAGGAACTATCTTAAATTAAATAACATTTTAAATTAAATAAACCTTTTCAAACATACCCCCAACCGTGAAATGCCTCATTTCACCTAAATTTGGAGTGAATGGAAAGCAAACTCATAAAAAAAATATTATAAACAAGAAAACATAGATACAAGGAAGGTCGGAGGGAATGTCATCATCCCAGTCTGAGTGCAACAACCACAATCTTTGGAGAAGACATTTTATCCAAAATATTACGGCAGAAATATATCCGTTTACGTCAAAGATACGTGCAACAATAGAAAGAATTCCTCGCTTGGTATACGCAGCCTGGAACACATTTACGTCATAACCAAGCTGATCAGATTGAGGATTCCACTTTAGGCCTAGTACCTTTACCGTCTGCGAGTAATCTAAATGTAGAGGTATCTCATGATGTTCCCGTGGAATATGGCTTAACACTTTAGGGCTGTTATTGGAGAATTTGCGTAGGTCAAAGCCGCCAGAGGAAAACAACAAAACTAACTGGTTGTAAAATTCTAGGGCTTCTACTGTAGCTGCACCTGAGACTATATTGTCCATGTAAATCTCATTCAGAGCTTGAACGGCTCTAGGAAACTTATGACCTTCATCCTTAAAGAGTTGAATCACAGTTCTAATTGCTAGAAATGGAGAAGTTTTGAGACCAAACGGCAAAGTAGTCAATTCCCACTCTTGAACAGGTTGGGAAGGATCAAACCTCCAGAAGAAATGTACGAACTTCCTATCCCTCTCGTTCAGCCCGATACACCTAAACATCTGCTTTACATCACAAGTAAGTGCGATAGGATATGTACGAAAATTATCTATAAGCTGGCCTATATCTGTCTGAAGAACTGGACCAGCAGGCAGGAAATCATTCAAAGAGAGTGATCCGGGAGCATGTTCTGAGCCGTTGAATACCACTCGAAGCTTCGTGGAACTGCTATCTTTAAGGACTCCATGATGAGTAAGAACGTATTCAGCGGGAGAGGATGCAGGTTGTACGTGGTCAGATTGGATGTCTTCCATTTGAGCATGGTAGAGATCTCGATATTCAGAATTCTTAAGGAATCTTCTTTCCAATTTATCTAGTCTTTGCAAAGCAATATCTCTGGTACAGTTCAACGTAAGACCTTGAGTCTTCTTGAAGGGAAGAGAAACTACATAACGACCAAGAGAATCTCGTTGAATTGTTTCTTTATAATGATTCTCGCAGTACTGGTCTTCGGGACTTTCAGGAATTACTGCAGTAACTTCCTCCGTTTCCCAAAATCTTCTAACCTCATCCTGGAGAGTGGGTTGCGCCAAACAGGAGACTGCCAAAGTTTGAACTGCGGACTGGGTAGGAACCTTGCCAAACAGAATCCAGCCCAATGATGTGAGAAGAGCGGATGGCTCACCCTTGATCAATGCCGGAGGATCGTTTAGAATTTCTGAATAAACTTGAGACCCAATCAGTAAATCCACGGAGCTTGGCTTATCAAAGTCAGGATCTGCTAGGCTGATACTAGAGAGTCCTCCTTTTACCTTTGCGGAGATTGAGAGGGAAGGACACTTAGAGACAATCTTAGGTAGAACTAAAGACGTGAATTTAAAGACTTCAGAAGTGGACTTCTTGGGACATATCGTACAATCGACTTCAGCAAGAGAGACAGGAAGAGAAGTGTCACCGACTCCAGAGACAGGAACTGATGAACTACGACGTGGTAGTCCGAGCCGATGAGCGAGAGAATTCGTGATGAAATTGACAGTCGACCCATTGTCCACCAAGAGCCTGCAAGGTACCCATATGCCATCTCGAGAGAGAATCCTGGCACGAGCCGTGCTGAGAAGAACTTGCTGATTTGAAGAGGTAGCGCAGGAATGGGACAATATGCAGGACTCTGCAGCAGAATGATCTTGAGATGAACCTTCCTGTGACTTTGTAGGAGGAGGAGTACTAGCCGTAGGCGTGGATGTAGTATTCCTATCTAAATGGATGAGAGTGTTGTGCTTAGTGCTACCACAATGCTGACAACGACCTTTACTCTTACACGAGTCCTGTCTATGGGCTCCGGCACAAGCAAAACACCTTCTGTATTTTTTCAAGAGTTCATATCTAGCTGGAACGTTAGCAGTCATAAATGAAGAGCAACGTAAAATATTGTGAGGTCCTGAGCAGATTGGGCATTTAATATTCATGGGCTTTTCGTTTTTTGAACTAGTCCGAGGCTGGGATTTGTAATTAATTCCAGAGAAAAAGCTCTGACCTCTTTTGGTTTGAATTTGTCCCTTAACATTACGGGAAGTATTATCTTTGCAAAGCTCAGCAACTCTGCACTGAGACTTCATAAAAGTACCCAGTTCTTCGAAAGTGGGGATTTTATCATCAGTATATTGTCGTTCAAACAACCTCTGAGAATTTTTATCAATAACATTTAAGGCCATATGAAGCATCATAAAGTCGGACAGATCGGGAATTTTAAGCGCCTTCATAGCTTTAAAATTGTTATCAAAGGTGTCTAGAAAAGCTCTGACACTATTAAGACTGTCTGTGGTAAGTGGAGGAAATTTAAGGATTTTATTAAACAAGAGACCAGCAACAATCCTTTTGTTCGAGAATCTATCCACTAATTTATCGTAAGCGGTCAAATAGTTTTCCGCTCTAAATTCAATAGAACTAATAGTATTGGAGGCTGGAGGTTCGAGAAGTGTCTTAAGGTGAGAAAACTTAACAATATCCGGCAATTTAGTTTCATGAATTAGGGTATTAAACAAAGAAATGAAAGTCGGAAATTGTTCTATGTCTCCTTTAAACACAGGAATATTAATTTGTGGTAAATTAAATCTTGTATCTACATCAGAACCAGCTACATTAATTTTAGAATCATCTTTCTTAAGAGATGTAGGAGTTGAAACGCCAATAAGACGGTTTTTAGCTGCAATGATGGCAAAATACAAGTCTTCAAATGAAGCCGTAACTTGGGAAACATTTATTTGTTCTTCTGTAGGAACAGTTGCATTAAGTTCTGATATCTTTAAAATAACTTGGTCGAACTCTTTGAATGTATCCTCCAGTTTCGACACTCTAGCCATAAAAACATCTTGATTATTGGGTAAACTCTTAGTCATATCATAAGTGATTTGTAACCGTGAAAAGAGACGTTCCTTTTGAGTGTTATAAACTTCAAGAGATCCTTTAACTGGAGCCATTGCGAATAATAAAAATAACAGGCAAAGGGGTAATTAGCAAAAATTATTCTAACTTTGTATATATAAATATATATATAAATATTATATAATAATGAGATAAATAGCCTGCCAGACCGAAGGGGAAAGCAGGAAAAGAAGGGCAGAACCAAAAAGATAAAAGACGCGAATATACCAAGAATAAAACTAACTCACAATGCAGATAGACATAAAATGGAAAGGTAGAAAAAAAAAAAAACATTAACAAACATTATTAAAGAAGAGAAAATCACTCAAAACCATGCGTGAAACACAAAAACAGAAAAAAGCTTAAGTGACAATTCCCAGAAAATTCCCATGATGCATGAACACCTGGCTAGTGGAGTGGGGAGAACTGTAACCTGTTCATAACCTACACTCCAAATGAAGGCGAGGCTAACTGATGTGATTGAAGTTAATGTTTTGTTACAATATTGTGAAATGTGTCCTAATATGATGCTAAAGAGTGATGAGATTTCTTAGTGTACCTAAAGTAACATAACTTATTTAAATTTAAAAGGTATACATGCCTGTAAAATACAATTACTATTGAAACACAGTATTAATATTATTCATCATTAGTATCACATATTAAAAGAGTTATTTAGAGATAAACTTCATGTTAAACTATACCTTCAACGTTATGAATCTTTTTTAACAAGTTATTCTTACAGTGGACTTAAAACAATTGAACTATTACATTTTGTAACTATGATATCTTCAATGCAGACAGAGAATTAAATGAAACACAAGTATCTACTAGTGAATTAAATACACATTTTAAACAATTGACTTCTTAAATTCTGTAATTATGATAACTTAAATGCAGATAGAGAATTAAATGAAACTTAAGTATCTGCAAGTGAATTAAATCCTCATTAGAAACATTCAAACTCTTAACAATTTAGAAATCAATAGGTAAACCAGTGCATTGTGTCCATATGAGATTTGATTGTACAAAACCTGAATACATTTTCAACCTTATCCTTTATGCTTGTTGTCATTTACCTTATCTTTAGAACTTACAAGGTGAGTATTTCAGTCATCCCATCCTATTCAAAAATATAAACTTACTCATGAGAAATATCACAACACTATTTATGAGAAGTATGATTGTTAAGGTCCTGTATTTCTAAGAATCTCTCTCAAGCCTATCAACACTTTTAAATGTTAATTGAACACACATAAGACTCTCAAGCACATGTGAGAGTGAGAAAATTGTTGAGAGAAAAAAATAAAAATGAAAAGATACAGTATTTTTACTAATTTTCTCAAGAGAATTAACACTTTTAAATGTTAATTAAACATACATAAAACTCAAGCACATGTGAGAGCGAGAAAATAGTTGAGAAAAAGAAATAAAAATGAAAAGGTACAGTATTTTAAATCATTTTTCTCAAGAGAATTAACACTTTTAAATGTTAATTAAACATACATAAGACTCAAGCACATGTGAGAGCGAGAAAATAGTTGAGAAAAAGAAATAAAAATGAAAAGGTACAGTATTTAAATAATTTTTCTCAAGAGAATTAACACTTTTAAATGTTAATTAAACATACATAAGACTCAAGCACATGTGAGAGCGAGAAAATTGTTGAGAAAAAGAAATAAAAAATGAAAAGGTACAGTTTATAGGATGGGATGAGTGAATTAATTAACAAAGTTATAGAATGAACCTTCACATGAACATAATTATTTCATTTTGAAAGTTTAGAAAAATCCGGCTCGCTAAGATCAATGTTCAAAATTTTGAAAATATCCGGCCCGTTAGGACCAATGTTCAAATTTAGGGAAATATCCGGCCCGGAGGACCAATGTTCAAAATTTGGGGATCCCTTTGAGATGGGGATATTACCAATAATTCTGTTAGCTGGTTGTGTTTTCAATTGATGATAAATGGACTGTATGAAATTGAACATTATTCTTTTTATTGAGGTAATTATGACTATGGTAACAAAAAATGATAATTAAAATGGCATTACATATTTAAGGTCGGTATTGTTCATATTTTTCTTCTTTATCCGGCCTTCTTCTCTGCTCTCCATTCTCCGGTCTGGGTAGCCCTGGGCTTACTCACAATTCATCATCATATCTTGGGTCGAACAACTCAGCGACTCTACTTGGGTTGCCATCTTCTCGACCAGAAATTTCCTGATCCCCGCCTTCTAGATATATTTTACGGCGTGCCGTAAACAAGCCACATGAACAACATAACTTAGCTTAGGTTAATTTATACAAAGAAAAAAAGGAACTATCTTAAATTAAATAAACCTTTTCAAACAATATATGTGTTAGTGGTATCTATTTGTGACCAATTTTTTAAGTTAGGCGTAGATTACCAAGCGGTATTATTTAGACTGCAGAGCAAGTATTCATCAGGATATGAATTACCTTCCCAGCTAAGAGATTCTATAAGAGTACTGTGGGAACGCTCTTAATGGAGCTCGTAGACAATAAAGAGGACTTCCTCGGTCATTTTTCAGTAATTCTTTCACTGCAGAGGGACGGTTAGCTACTACATCATTGAAAAGTTAAGAATAACTAGAAGAATAGAGCATGCAAAAGAAATACTGACAGAAAATGGAGGAGACTAGTAAAGAATAAAAAAAAAACTCAATATATATCTATCAAGCAGTGAAGTCTTTTCCATGAAAATAAAAAAAGAAAGACTTATGAAAAAAAATCAAAGATAAAAGTCGTAACTTTTTAAATAGATTTGTTTATTTACTTATTTATTTAATCTGGTATGCTCTTTTAAATATTGTATGCGTTAATTTGTTTAAAACCGCAAAAGTGACGAGTGTTTTCTACGAAATAACAGGCTTTGGCTTTGATGATTTTTGTTTATTATCTGTTTTATGTATTGTTAATTTCAATGTGTGAAAAAAGTATTTTGCATAGCATTTAAGTTTTTTCACCACCAGTGCGAGGCGACGACTTCTTACTAAAGGAAATCCCTCCCTATAGATCCTTCGATATTTCAAGGTCAGGATATAATCTGTCTTAAATGTTGAGAATTTAAAAGGGATCCTTTTATTTTACATATTAAAAGAAAAAAATGGCGAGTTTAGTAATTTAAATGTTTGGTATCAGTTCCATATGTTGCCGCTTGTTCAGTGACATGAGTTCAGTCGCTACAAGTTTTAACTTCGTTCATTCGTTTACTTTTTAATATTCTTGAAAATAAAAATAATTTTATAACTGACTGTATATAGATTAAAGAAGTATATATATAAATAATCATGAGTTTTAGTATAAATAAAAAATCATTTCATCACGAAATGAACGTTTCAACAAGCATGTATCATTTAATTATAATTTATTTTATCTTTATATTATATAATTTTTTTTAAGTTTTATTTGAAAAGAAAATATATGGCCAGTACCGGGACACCAACCCGGGACCTTCACCTCTCCGTGGAGACGCCTTATCCATCTCGGCTATCCTGGTTTCGCTTCACGGCCAGCCATATCCTCTCTTTTTCACGGAGCCATATAATCTCCGTGTTCTCGCACTGCGATGTATACACGGGGAGAATGGGGAGAAAGTTTAATTCTTGATGAAAAATCACTGGAATATACAAATTTTCATAATTGCACCCTTTTTTCATACTAAAACTCACAATTATTTTTATTTTCGAGAATATTAAAAAGTAAACGAATTTAAAACCTGTTATGACCGAACTCGAAGCGACACCCTGCGAAACTGGTTCCAGTTTTTAATTAGTTTATGTTATTTTTTCTTAAAAATAAATAAAACTTGTTAAGCAATACATCTATTGATGGAAACCATTGTTTTCTAGGCCAATATGAACAAAATTGAGGAACAATATCATTGATCTTTCCTGGTAATGAAAATATTAATTTACCAGGATTATCTTTAAAAATGATTATTAAAAAAATAAGAAGGCCCTTGAGTACAGATGCTTAGAATAGTTGACAAAGCCTCGTCACTCAAGTATGTTTTAATATTCATGGCGCGAGGTCTTCCACTTCAGTTACCGAGGAACTCTCTCTGAATCATTACAGCGTTCTTCTCCTGGCAGGGAAGTTTCCTTTTTGAAGGATATTTTAAAATATATTTTTACAAACATAAATATTATGCATTTTAATATCTTTATTGTCACAAATTTTATGGATTTTTTTTATATGATACTAGATCAAATAATATTAGGCTACTGTCCAAAGTTTATTGTCGATGTGCCACTTGAAATAAAAGTATAAGTTAAAATAAAAAAAAAATGCAGGTTTTAAAAATGCTTTAATGGTTAATATAATAATTTCAATATCACTACAATGTTGGTACACTTACTTTATCCAAATTTTTTAACCTAATGGAACTTTCAATTACCTCTATTGAAAAAATATGTTTTTTGAGTCTTACGTTCTTGAACGAGCGATATTTTTTTTTTTAAAATACTATATTATTAATTTTCTTTTCTATTTAAGGGTTATATTTTTGATAAATTTTAATTGATTTGTTTTTCTTTTTTCCTTTTGGCCATCTATAAACGATGGTACTCGTGATTTGACTCACGTTACCATAATTTGTTGCCATAATTTGCTGCGTTTGACGTCCTGGGTAATATTTTTTGCGGCATCTTGAGCTTTTCTATTTGGTCTGTTTTGCTCTATTTCCTTTCTGAGTTCTTTCTTACGCTCTGACCAATTTTTGTATGGGATAGGACATAATAAATAAGGTTGCATGAGGTTTAGTTCTGGCAATCTAATGGTAGTTTCTCCTGTCTTATATGATATCTTGATTAATTATGTGATGTCTTTCTCTACCTAATTGCTGCAGACGTATTTAGTAGCTTTTCAATTGCTGCAAACCTTAAAATCTTGTGGCTATTAGGATCCATTCTGTAAAGATGTTCATTAGCCACCATGGTTGCTTGTTTCTTTAAGTCTTTTGAGGATCGTTCTCTCAACCGCGTCTATTATATCTAGTGCGCCATTTTGTAGGGTTGATATTATTATTTTTAAATTTTATATTTATAGTTGGAAAAAAATGATCGATTGCATTTAGAAATGTAAATCTTTTTTTTGACGGATTTTTTACCTGGTTTTCGCTTAAGCATGTAAACCTGCTCAGGATTACAATTTTTATATTTATATTTTATACAATTTTTTTTAAATATTACTATAAATTTTGAATAGATTTACATATTTTATTCGATCCATTACAATAAAGTTCATTTTGGAAAATTAACAGTCAGAACAGACTCACCCATATACTGCTCTAATGATCCTCAATTCGAGACATCATTAATTCTCACGACCAACTCACTAAACCAAACGTCTTAGTCCGTTTGTTACTGGTATCGAAATAACACGATATCGCACGAAGAGATACGAAGTGTGAAGGAAAAAAACAGAAAGTTTAGAAAAAAATGAAAGAGTACGAGCAGGAAAACCGGTTCGGTAAGAGGCAGCGGAGTGGCAAGGCAAGGCCGGCAAACCAAATGTCATTCTCAGTTTTTCGCCGAAGTATGATTGAGGGTGCCGATTAATCTTCTCCACTCGTAAAGTAAGATTCGGCATTTACTATATATCTATATTCATGCCGTGCCTCATATATCAAAAAGTCAAAAAAATATATTTTAATTTATTTTTAATAATTATTATTTTGATAGTGATTATTTTTAAATATTTTTGTTTTAAAGAGAAAAGATTTGTCCTGGCCGGGATTCGAACCCGGTTCGTCTGCGTCTCCCTCAGAGTGCTCTAACCCACTGAGCTACCAGGGGTCATATCCAATTCAGGGAAATCCGTTCTCTTCACCGATCCTTCTATATGGACTCCATGTTCTCGAAATTTTTGCGATATTGACACGGGGAAGATTGTTTTTAAGTACCTATTTTTGTTTTGAAAAACAAGAATTGAATACGAGAGAGTGAGACCTTAGATACGACTTAGATACGACCCCGGGTAGCTCAGTGGTTTAGAGAACTGCGACAGAGACGCAGACAACCCAGGTTCGAATCCCGGCTATAGTCCAGGCAACGAAGACCAAAAAATGCCAAATGGCGGAAATAATTCATGTAGAAGCCAATTTGGGCACACTTGTAGGAAAAGGTGTCCTGAACTACATACTAAAAGTACTGAGGGGTGGGGATGAAGCTAAGGGTGGGGGCCTCTAAAGGTCCCTTTATTCAGTTTTTTGTTAATAACTCGAAAAATACTGCCTCTAGCGAAAACATGTACACATATTAAATTAATCAACATAACATTTTCTATAAAAAAGGTTCTATACACTTTTTTTCTAGAAGACAGTCCTAAATCTAGAAATAATCTTGAAATGATCGCAGATATAAATTCGTATGATCACATTACAAGGAATTTTTGTCTCTGTATGATACAATAAACAGAGTACACATATTAGCACTCCAAAACATGAATATTAATAGGGATTTGCTTTTTTTACTATTATTCTTTTACAGCAAAGTAGTATAAGTGATTCTTATGACAATCATTTATGTTATATAGTTTCTAATTTAATATCGTAAACAGCATCAATTTACTTTTGATTATGGCTTTACATTTAAAACGTAATATAAATTTGTTCAGTATTACGTAGTTATCTATTTTATAGGAAGAATATATTGTAAGAGTCATTCTATTATTTATAAATATTTTATTTTAGAAATTTGTTCCTATTTATTATTATTTTCTCCTCCTTATTTTTTTGTCTTTCGTGTAATTATTTTTTAAAATTACATCTTGTGAATGGTGTTATTTCTAGATTACTCAAGTTTAGTCTAAAATAGCTTATTTTTATGGTTCATACAACGATAAAATAAAATAAAAAATATTTAAATTCATTTTTGTAATTATCACTGATCATTATTTATTTGATATAGTAAAAAATATATAGTTACTTACCAATTTGAATAATCCCAACATGCCATTCGCAATAGAACGCTATTTGGCCAAACCATTAATTCATCAAAGACGCCATCATATTTCTTGTAAACTAACATCAGCTGTAATATAACTCACTAAATTTGCCTTTAAATGGAATACAAGACAACGAGAATAGAAGAAGGACCAACAAAGTACAGAACAATTTACATATTGGGATTTTAGGAATAAAAAAAATCAAAGAATTTTTAATATTATTGCATAACAAAAAATCGATGTATACTATCAGCTATTAAATCAATTCATTAAAATTTTCAAACCTTTTTCGGTTTCTACTTAATAAGGTGAGGAGTAGTTAAATACGCTGGGTGCTGGGTTACTGTATCTAGGCCCTGAGTTCGAGATCGCTTGAGAAATATAAATTGTTAATTATTTTTACAGTGTATACTTAATTTGGAATGAAACCTATCCAAGTCTGTTGGACGTGGTCTAGAAAAAATCACTTCCCTGAATAACTATTACCTTAGAAACAATACACTCTGTACAAAAGACGGAATCAAAGACAGTTCATGGGTTGTAGGAGTCCAAGTTTAGTTTATTTTTTTTAATGTTTTTCTTTTTCTTTTATATACTCTTCTCTTTTACCCTCCCTAATAATTTCTTTTTCTTCATCCACATACAATAATGACAAATTATATTATTTTGAATTGAATATATTGCTCTACCTTAAAATATATACCACCATAATTTCTTAACTCCTTAAATTTAATTGAGTTATATAATTTATAATTGAATGTAATATACAATTTATATTGTACATTAATTTTTTTTCTTCAAATCATTTCAGACAATATAACTGTTTATACTATTTTTTATTAACTTATATATTTATTAACTGCATTGTTAGTGTTGTTATTTGGTTAAATTGGAACGTAATGAATAAATTACGCTTATTTGTGTGAATTCTATCGACCACACCTGCGCCAATTTTATGCATTATCAAGTACTTCATGTTCATTTATGAGGTTTCACTTTTTCGCCTTCTCAAGGTTTCATGAAGACATGAATACAAGACCCAGGAAGTAGCTGGAAGATTCCGGCTTAAGTTTGTCCTGAATACACTTCCTTGTCCTGATTACACGAACCGTTGAAGTCTCTGGTATCAACTTCCAGCCGCTCGCCCGTTAAAGTCTCCTGCGTTTCACGTGCCTGTGACTCTCCACGCGTCACCTGAAATCTTTGTTCTAGAAGTTGAAGCCGAAAAAGATAAACGAAAACTGATAAGTAGAATAATTTCATTATTTATAATCAAATTATATATAATAACAAACCAAAAATCCGACTTGTTTCTTTTTTTCGTGTACTGACTTGCGTTAGGAATTTAACAATTGGATTGTGAGATTATAATAGAATATGCAATTATTTTGTAATAGAATGATATTATAAATGACATAAAAGTATATTGTTAAGTATTTATGCTATATGTATTCTTGCAAAATGGGGGGTGATAGTGGATTATATTTTCAAAGAAATTATTTATTCGCAGGGGCCAACAGACTCTTTAAACTGAACGGATTAAATAAAAAAATTTCTTGGAAAATATTTTATAGTTCTCTTGCACATTTGTGTTTTTGGCATACTGTACTATATAAGTTTTTACCGAAGACCTCAATTGAATTGTTAGTTAGTGAATTGATAGTTATTTATCTATGTACCTTATTCATTTATACATACTATCATCAGTTGTTTTGGTAATAAATTTCAATAATGTAATCAAACTATGGTGTTCATTTATTATAACCAATTCGAACAGAAAAAAAAGCTATAAAATATACATATTATAATCAAAATAATAATGGTTATTTCACGAACACGCACTAAAAGAATACAACACGTCTTTATTTTCTTTAAAGTTGAATGTTTAAATTTTTAATTTAAGGCATAGCTTTAAATATTTAAAAAAAAAATATTATAAAATATATTAGGTATGGCATAACGCATACCAAAGTTAACCCCATCACAGTAATAAGTGGCGTAGTCATTAACAGTTATATAACGTTGATGTCTCATTGCTCAATCCCTTTTCTCTGACATGATAGATAAGGAGAAATGTAAAAGTTTTCTGTTGTAAAAAGATATCAGAATAATCCTCACGCACAGAATTTATCTTTCTTGTGACATATCCTGTTCGAAAAGGATACCTCGTCCAAAAAAACCCAAGTTATCTTATAAATAGTTTAATAAATGTTTATAAAATACAAATAATTAAGGTTTCAACTAGCAAAGAAGTGTAATTCAGGTGAGCTCACTTATATTATATTTATAGGAGAAATTATCCATCAAATGAAGTCCCCAACACGACTTCATTTTATATAATTATACATCTTATCTTGTAAATTTAGGAGGCGGAGTGACTCAAAAGAGCGCTTAGTTGCTATGCCCGAGTTCAAATCTCCACGATGGATCCGTTGGGATGTGTGACCCTCCTAGAGCTCACACAGGCTCTATAATGTGGGTGCCCAAAATAGGGGGAAATCTGATGTATAAGCCAGACCTAGGACATATCGTTACCCTGTACAAAAGTTGTCCAATAAATTGTACTGTCCCTACCACATATTGAACCAAAGAACATTCCTGGGTTTGTAGTGGTTTAGGTTTTCCTTTTATTTTACATTCTAAGGTTTCCAGTGAATTAAGTCCAGTCTTAATATTACCAAGAATGTATCTATGTATCTCTCGTTAACCTGTGAGTCAATTCACTTGTGTATTTGTTTCTTGATTCAAAAAATAAAACAAAAGTACTTAATGCAAATAAAAAACGAAACAAAAGTAATAATGAATAAATAACAAAAGAAAAGTAAATGTTTGATATAAGATACACAAGGAAAACATATACGCCTGAAGAAATCGTCAATGATATTCATTATTCGATTTAAATTAATTTAACCTTCGTTATTCCCTTCGTATCATTGACCGTCAAGTTAGAATAAAAAATAAGAGTAAATATTTGTTCTTCATTGTAACTATGAAACAATAAAACAATACTTCGATCATCTTATCACCTAACAAATAGTAATTTATATATATATATATAATTCGATCACCTTATAAAATTATTTTATATATATGTATATATATATATATATATATATATATATATATATATATATATATATATATATATATATATATAATTAATAACTGTTGTTAAATTATGTTCAGTTAGAGTTAAAGAAATTAATTCTTGAACTATTCAGCATATAACAGTTCTATATTTTTCTTTAATTTATGTGTAGGAAGTAGTTGGCATTCGAAATTTACATATATCAATATTCCCTGACAATTATTAATTTGACATTAGAGGATTGGAATGGAGTGTAGAAGTCCTTGAACCCTCGCTGGAAAATCCTGAAGACAACCCCCCAACCAGGGATCGGCAACCTGCGGCTCAAGAGCCACATGCGGCTATTTGGATGTGAAGCTGGGCTCTTTAGTTCCAAACGCAAATATATAAAAACATTTAAAAACCGTTCTGAATCGATTCTATCGAGGCACCGATTCTATCTCTCTGCCATTTGTACTCGATTTTCACCGCATCCTTCCCCCATGACACGCGTCGTCACTGCCATCAGTCCGTCGGAAGCTCTCGAAGGACGCCGTAGTCGGATGTTTCTATGCAGGTTGTTTCAAGTAAATGAGTTAGAAGCGAATTATCTTCTCAAAGCTATGTATAAAAATAATTATAAATGTACCTACCCATAAATTGTTATTTAATTAACTGCTATATTGGCTTTACTGCTCAAGCTATGATCTCAGGGAAAAGTAGATCCTTTGATCTGAATCTTCTTAAATACTAAAATGGGATGCCACCCTGAGATCGTTATACTTAATATATAGTAATTTTATGTTATTAATAAATAAGCGACATATATACTCTTTTCCAAAGGTTAACGTGATTGACTGACTAGGAGTTGTTTATTAAATAAGAATAATTATTATTGAAGAACATTATAATTATTGATGCTGATCATGGTTACAAAGATTTAATAAAACTTATACACTACTTACAATGAAAAGGGACGCAATATGTGACTTATGTGATACATGTGACTTCATTCTTCATGCTGTTCCTTACATCTTGACTTGACTACGTCTTCCGAACGACTCCCCTCTCTTGAAAGTAAAGGTAATAAACCTTAAGGGTCATTTTACTCTACCTGTCCTAGGATCCTTATTGCCACATACAGCAAAACCTATAATTGAACTCTTAGGATCAAAGTATTTAGGTATTTGCAGTTTTAGATTGTTTATATGTTTGGTAATTTTCATTGATTTCGGTTTAGCTGGGCATAATACCTTTACTCGTAAGCTAAGTATTTAATATTTGCCAAAATTAAACATTAACTAAAACGTGCAGACTGCGCCGTAATAAACACGTTCTGACAAATCCGTTCGTGCCAGTCAGCGATCACCGCACTCGGGATGCGACCACATGTGCGGCGAAACTATGTACTTATACTCAATCGGTATGTGAGAGAGTGAGACAAACAGTGTTTAGTGTCTAAATTATTTATTTGAATAATTAAATTATTTGGAAAGATTGTTATAAAATGTTTTTTGATAAATTATGTTTCATTATGCCCAGCTTCTGGTATTTACTTAGGTATACGTTGACAGACTAAATAATTGCAAAACTTGTCATCTGCTGTTATGGATAGCTAAATAATAATTTTAAAAATTATTTTTTTAAATTCTTTTAAAATTCTTTATTATAGCTTCACAGCAAGCATAGCATCTTAAAACAAAAAAAAAAGGAGAACTGAAGGAGATTATCGAGAATTCATTCGGGATTGGAGGGAGTCGTTCGCTTTCATATGAACTCAGACGGCGTTCCGAGAGACTTGTCTCATTGCCACGAAAAACTGGCACACAATAAGAAATCAAATTTAGAGAGAGACACTTCACTAATAAACATACTCAATTTTCTAGTAAATATTTAGCCGGCGAAGAACGAAAAGCTGTCGACGAGCTCCGAAAACAGAAACAACAATTAAGGTCCATGTTAAGTAACTGGACGCAATCTACAAGTAATCTTAATCTGGCAAGCCTCGCGGTATCACAAGGAATTGCAAAAAAAAAGCAAATCATCCACAGTGATGGTGGTGAGTATGTCACTGATTGGTTCATATGTGCATCTGAAGAACTGTTTCGTGCTTACAAAAACAAACCAGAGATCTTGAAAAAAATCAAAGATTTGCCACTATCCGCGAAAACAGTATGACATAGAATAGCTAAAATGTCTTCAAATGTAACATATTTGCCGGTGGAACATATTCAACTTTCTTCTGCCCTATCACTTGCTATAGATGAGTCTTGCGACATAAAAGACACGGCACAATTTGCCCTTTTTGTCAGGTATTTGTCTTCCCAAGGTATAAAAGAAGAACTTCTAGGATTGCTACCTCTCTTGGACAAACTAGAGGGGGAGATAAAGCGATTGCCTTGAAGGCAATAAGATTAATTTAAATAAAATTGTTTCCATGCCAACTAAATGAGCCAGAAGTATGACAGGAAAAAATAAAGGGCCAACACGATTCTTCAGAGCAAAATAAACTTCGAAATACTTACGTTTCACTGCATAATACACCAAGCGGCGCTTTGTGCGCAAAAATTTCCAGCCGAAATAGTTGAGGTCATGAATTTGGTAATCAATAATTATTAAATAATTAATCAATAATTGTTAACAAAATCTTGTCCAAAGTACTTTACCATCGTCGGCTTAAAGAATTCTTAAACGAAATGGAGATTTAGTATTCCGACCTCCTTTTTCACAATAAAGCTTTCCAAAGGTAAGGTGTTGTTTTGCTTTGTGCTTGAATGAAATAAATACATTAATAAATGAAAAAGGCATTAATCACCCTAAATTAGAGACCGACAAATGGTTGCAAACATTTTACATGGTGGATATCAAATTAAATGAGTTGAATCTAATTCGGCAAGTAAAGGGGTTAATTGAGGTTTAGTTATAAAAAAATTAAAGATGAATTTGCTGACAGATTTGAGCAATTCAAAACAAACAAAAAACACTCATGGAATTGATACTGGATCACTAGAAATGTAATTGATCGATTTAAAAAGTAAAGCTTGCTGATTAGAAAATTTGCAGAGTTGAAAAGCTAGCTGGAAGAGTTGGAGATCCACAAATGTATGTAGGTAACGCAACAAAAGTGGACAGCTTCAAAAGAAATATCGCGAGTTGTGGCACTTATATTCGACGCATGGAATAGTCTTCCAGATTACAAGAGTGAGGTGAAGAATTTGGCATTTGGAGTGCTGACTATCTTCGGATCGACATATTCGTGCGAGCAAGCGTTCTCTTGCATGAATATAATTAAAAGTAAAGTAAGAGGCCAACTAACAAATGAAAATTTAGATTCGTCGTGAAACTTAAAACAAGTTATGATCCAAATTTATCCAAACTTTCTAAAACAATGCAAAGCCAACGCTCCCATTGAATTTGTTTGCCCAAATGTATGTTATTTTTATTTGAAGTACAATTTACTTTTTTTGGTAAACTTTAAATTTTCTATGTAAAGGAGATGGTTGGGGGGTGCAGTCAATAAGAACACCGAATAAGTGAAGTACTTATATTATGTGCCGACGTTTCGACCTACAGTGTAGGTCATCTTCAGGGCGAATGTTGGGAAGCGTGGCCGTTACATATCGCGGCTAGAGTGAACTGCACTCTAGCCTTCCATTTCTACTTCCAGTTCACTCTAGCCGCGATATGTAACGGCCACGCTTCCCAACATTCGCCCTGAAGATGACCTACACTGTAGGTCGAAACGTCGGCACATAATATAAGTACTTCACTTATTCGGTGTTCTTATTGACTGCACCCCCCAACCATCTCCTTTACATAAGATCATCCAGTCAACCATTTTCATCTCATACATTTAAAGTTTCTACTTGAATAACTATGCAAAGCCCCCACTGAATTTGTTTGTTCAATTGTTCGTTATTGAAGAACAAGTTAGTGTTGTAAGTAAATGTTTAATTGATTTAATTTTTACTTAAATAATAAGTATTTATCTAATAATGCCACATATATAATAGCTGATTTGTTGTGAAAAATACTACTTATATGTACGAATATAAAACAAAGTCCTCGGCCGCGTTTGTTCGCGGTAAACTCAATAAGTACTGCACGGGTTTTCACCAATAGATAGAGTGATTCACCAGAACGGTTTAGGTATATAATTTTTTGAGTTTTTTTGTAAATGTGTTGGAATATAACGATAACTGTCGGAAACGTTGGAAAATGTAAACCCGCCTGGGTGGTTTCGCCGAATATATGTTATCTAACTATGTATACATACACGTATTATAAAACAAAGTCCTTGGCCGTGTCTGCACATCTGCTTGCGGTAATCTTTTTTGTTTATAACAGCTACATAATAAAATACATCAGGCAGACAAACATGTAGGAATAATATGTCATCCTGCCTGTGCAAAACAGGGGCGGGTTGCTAGTATATGAATAAATAGATATTTTTTCCTGTGAATAAATACATATTTTTTCTTATGAATAAATAGGTATTTTTTCTTATGAATAAAATGTTAGTTTTTTTTTAACATAAACATTATTTATGCGAGTACTATTTATTGTTAGCAAAAAAAAAATTTGTGGCTCTTTAAAAACTTGGAAATTTTGTAAATTGTAATTTTTGACTCTTCCGACTCAAAAGGTTGCCGACCCCTACACCATCCGGTTCTTGAAGATGTCCAAGAGGGGAATCCTGGAAATCCCTGATCTGCCCTCCAGTTCAGAAAACCATTAGTCTTATCTGCCTCAAAAGCTAATAGATTATAAGCTTGCTAGCTTAAATTTAACTTAAATACTAAATATAAATATCGATCTAGGTAGCATCAGTCGGGAATACCTTTTTTAATTACATAATCATGTTGATATGTATGAGAACTTTATACAGTAAGCATGGGGCGATCTATCCATGTTTATGTTCCTTGGCCGTACAAATCTTGGTATCTTTCTCTCCTTTTAAATTTAACACATTTTATTACACTAGGTAAAATAAAGGCAGGATTATGTAAATTGTAGAGTAATTATCTGATTTATTATACAGGCCGTTACCTTTATCATATCAACAAATTTATAGCATTATACCAAGCTTAGTAGGTATTTTTGTTTAATAAATTTAATAAAAGTTTAGAATAACACTAATTTTGTTTTTGAATGTAGGTACTGATTTACAAGTATATAAGTAATAATAATGTAGTGTAATTTTTTTAGAATATTCTAAAGTGTACTTTAGAGGTATAGCTTAGAGTAGAACAGCACAAAAGCTTTCTGCATCTGGCTTTGCTAATAGTCTTGCAAATGCTGCATATCTTCGGGCACGATCGTGGTACTATTTGCACTTCATCCGCCATAAATATAGGTCAGATTTATATAACTCAATGATATGTTAAAAAATGTTACACTTTTCTGAATTTGAAATAATGTAAAAAAAAAGACTCTTTGGTATTTGTGACGGCTGAAAAAAATAAAAAAAATATCAATGGGACACCAAATTAGTTTTTTACTTAAGTATTTATAATATTTATTCCTGCAATAAGAAATAAGAGAATTTTCTGTAGTTATCTTGGGGTACTTTTAAAACTATACTAAAACACTCACAAGCGGAGGAAGACTCCGCTATCGTATAACAACAATTAAGTGTACTAATTAATATTAATCACCCTTTGCTAAGCAATTTTTAATTGCTCCCCCCAAAAATTAATTCGTTACGATAGTAAAAGGCTGGAAGGATCTATGAAAAATAACCGTAGTATATATATAATAGAATGAAGCAAATTAGGAGTTAAATAAAATATATATATATATATATATATATATATATATATATACTTTTCTTTTTTTTAATTATATTCAGTTTAGTTCAAAAGATAATATAACCATACAAATAGCGGATGAATACTAATGGACAAATAAGAAACCTTCATGAAATACCATACTTTGTTTACACTATAAAGAGGGCCAGTATAAGATTGCTGGTGTATGTCCAAAGAATTGAGTGTGGTAGAGTCTACACTTGGGGCTTCAAGATGTGGAAGACGACCTTCAGTCTTGGGGTTTCAAGGGGTAGGAAGGGCACCCGAAGACAGGTGTGGACAAGGACTGCAGAGGAGTTCAAGGCCCTGCATGAACCATACGCGCTGTTAAATTAGAGTAAAAGAGCTTAATCGAGTCTGCGATAACGTTAGTTGATATTGTTATATATTTCGAAATATACCTCCATGAGATATCGCGATTTGGTTCTCTAAATTTGTAGCACAATTGACTTTGCAGATTATTCAAGTAAATATGATGCATAGGAATATAAGCAGTTACAGATTTGGTACAGAAAGTGAGAGGCATGTGTTGAGTTTGTCAGGAAACTTTAAACTTTTTTTTTAACGTTATTATAATTAGGTAATACTTAAAACTTAATAAGGTAAAACTGAATTAGGTAAAACGTAATTATAATTATAATTAGGTGTAGATTATTTATGGACAATTTGTTTAAAATTAACTTTTTGTGTTTTTTCCTAAAAAAATTAAGAATATGTTATAATTATTTATTTTTATTATTTCAGGTGAGTCACGTAAATTCATCCAGCGACCCTCTTGCATGATTTGTAGGAAGACATATATGTGCTTTCAATTCTCGCAACAGAAGGTTCTACTTAGTATGTGGTATCCAATTTTAAGGTAGTTTATAACAAATATTACTGCACGTAGCTATCTCTTATTTTAATTCAGTAGCCATCTGCACATCAAATATATTTTGAGATAACTTAGTTTTCCTCTAGATATGAGTGCGTTGCTTAAATGTATTATTTTAAATGCTTTATCTCGGAAGCTAATAGAAATTTAACTATTGCTTAGAGACTACTGTTTAAACTGGTCACCATAATTTACATAATTTATTATCAAGATTGTTTTTATATTATTTTTCCCTTTGTTAGGAAAAATATTTCCTTTAATAAACTTACAAAATACAAGGGAACTCATATACATAAATATTTCTATTAGTGCTCGAATTTAAAAAAATTTAAATTTCTCTGAAAACGTATATGTTTCTCAAGATTGGGGTTTCAAAATATCGGTAATACGCAAATAATGTGCGAAATGTATCGGTGTATTAGTTAATATAAAGTCGCCATTTTGAAGGTAGAGGATTTGATACCATATACACGATGTTAATTACAATGCCCTAAATTTATAAAGTTTGCATTCAAATTCCATCTCAAAATCATAATCCTGCTTTGATCCATCTGTTCAACTTACCTGTTTAGGTATTATATAAATAACACTTGATCATGCAAACAATTATTAAAACACTTTAGTGAATTAAATATTGTTTATTTTAACATCAAAGAACCTATAATTAATTCATTGTAAATTTTATCGAACAATAAATTAGCCAACAATAATGTTCCAAGTAAGTTTTTAGCTCACTATCTTTTACCATAATGTTTAGTACTTTTTTTTGTATATTCACTTAATACATCTTCTTGCTGCTTTGGCTAATCGTATACCTTCCGAAGGGCGCCTTAACTAAGGATTTCTTACTCCTTCAAGGTCAATTGGCGGGCTATTTAGTATTTTTGTTTACTTTATTTGACTCGGATAGAATACAGATCGGCACTACCTTTTTATAAAATAACCTCATTCAATTTATAATATATATTTTTTATTTATATTATATACATTTATTATATTATATAAGTTTATTAATATACTTATTTTATATATGCATGTTGAGTAGTGATGTTTGTTAGTATTAAATAGCTAATTAGCCTAATTAATGGTACTTGTGTGTTAGCGCAGCCACCGTTATTTGGCCACCGGTTGGTGTTGGAAATATAATCATCTGTTAGAAATTTAACTGCTTGCGCATGGGAACAAGTAGGGAAAAATAACGGTGGTTGCGTTAGTAAACAAGTACCTAACTAATTTATGTATAAATGTATAAACAATACTACAGCAGCATTGATAATATTAGTTATGTAAATTAATATGAAACTTTCTTTGTTGTAGTTATTATTATTCTTAGTAATATGTGTTTTTAATTAGACTAGTTACAAATCTTAATAACGGAGGCGGTTAATTAGAAATTAATAGATTAATATAATAGTAAAAATACCATGTTTTATTTTGCATTACTTATTTTTACATTAGAAGTGATCTTTATTATTTTATTCTAAAGAAAAGCTTAATTCGGATGTGGTCGAAGAACCCACAACTTGTATGAAACGTCTACATTGAGTTAACCTCATTCCGGGCACTTGGTTGCGAAAAGATTTCTTCATTCTTTTCTCTCTTACTCTTTGCATTTTCTAGCTTTAACATTTGAATTTTCCATTATTTTTTCTATCTTCTCCTGTTTCAGACTCGATCAGTTTCGAAACATCCGTTTATAAATGGAATAAGTGAATTTATATGGGGACAAATGCTCTGACCGTATCTTTATGTATGTTATGCACAAGCGTTTTTTTTTTTTTTTTGGTACTCTACTTCTTGATAAGTGCAATCGGAAACGGGAATTTTCCATTTCATAACGAATTTTCCTTTATCATAATAAACATAATGAGTAGCATTACTAAATTAACTCATTCAATCGTGAGAAAGTAATTTTCGGAATGAAAAATAGATGATTACAGTAATTACCATATTTTCAAACAATGGATAGCAAATGAGCAGATTTATGCCTGGGGAATTTTCGTACGATTATTTTATAAATGCATTGACGTATTTTATTACGAGTTTTAGATACTTGAATTCATTGTGGGAAAAGGTATTTTTTACGATCTTTCTTATTTTTTATCAATATTTATTTTTAGTCGTTTCTTATAATCTTTTCTGGACCGATGTGAAATTAATCTTCTAAATACAATAAATTATATATCTGTGTATGGATAATGTAATTTTTGAAATTCAGAATGACATTGAAAAGACAAGAAACTGCTCGACGTTTTCGCCTTCTTTAACATTTAACGGAAAAATGTTCTAAGCTCTCAATTAATGACAAAAGACTCATTTACATGGCATTTATCAGACCTATTTGGACATACGGAATTGAGCTTTGGGGCTCTAATAAACCATCCAATTCATCTCGTATCCAATCCTTACATTCCAAAATCCTTCGTAAAATCCTTAATGGTCCTTATTATGTCACGGACAAACTCATCCATCTTAATATCCCATATGTTGCTGATTTGGCCCAAACTAGATACCTATGCTTCCACGACAAGCTCCATACACAGTTGAATACGCTAGTCTCTCAACTTGCTTCCCATACTATTCCTGATAACCCTTCGAGGCGTCTGAAAAGAAAATGGCCTCGAGACCTTCTACTATAAAACTTTATTGGAGTGCTACCGATGGGTAGTTTCTCCACAAGTGTTTTTGTTTTCATGTCATTTGTTCATATCAACAAACTTACTTGATGTGATATTATTACAGTTGAAAACATCAATAAATTAATCTAAAAAAAATAATATACATATAACTAAACTTTTAATGCTCAGTTCTAAAAACTCTGTACACTTATACTAAAAATTATAGTACTTAGACATTACATATTAGGATAAAATAAGTAAATGCCCCATTAAGAAATAAATTCAGTTTATAAAAAATACAAATATGGCTTACCCTGTGCTCCATTGTGGTTTGATATAATCACTTTATGGAGAAAAAAATAACAAAAAAAGTTTTCTTTATAACTACTCAAACTCTGAGAATATTGATGATTCATTTTCTGTGGGTGAAAGCCATTCTCTGACCAATCAGCCTACTCCAACTAGTTCTAATTTAACACCCACCCATTCTATTTATTTATATGTAAAATAAATGGAGGTAAAGACACATTAATGTCCTATATGAATGCATCGAAAATCGTAAACCCTTGCAGAATCAATTGTTTTAATAAATTTAATAAAGTATGAAATTAAAAGGGAGAATAAGAGGGAGGTATATATATATATATATATATATAATAATAATAATAATAATAATAATATAAATAATTATAGATAATAATAACTATAAAGAAAATTTATATGTGTATAGCTAAGTTCAGTAAAACTTATAAAGAAGTATTTTTTTTTTTAACCCTGATCCTTATGAATTATCTTTAGAACAATACTAAGCCTTTTCAATTTTGTACGGGTTATATCGCATGACACTGCTATTCAATAACAGTAATGAAATAAAATAAAAGTAATCTTACTTACTTTATTGGTTCTTAGCATTGCAACTGTTGTACAAAGTATATACCTAAATATATCTAAATAACCTTGGCATTGTAAGAAAATAACCAAGTATTAAGTCGATTAATCTTGAAGCAAACTAGGCAGGAATAATTTATGAGATCAGTGAAGACAAAAGATGAATTCAATTTATTCATTCAAGGTCTCGGGGCTTGTGTCTAATAATTTAGCGACTATTTACAGAATGAAAGGAGATTTCTTTGCCCTAATTAAATAAATACATTCTATAAAATATTATGATATGCATAGGAACGCCTAACTTTTTAATAGATCATATTACAAATAAATTGTTATATTAAGACCATTTCGGATGGTTTAGGGTAGAAGATAAGATTAAGAACAGGACACAACCCTACCTGAAATCAAACCTGATAGTAAGCCAGTAAGTACTTATAAACATTTAAGTAACACTTAAATGTTTATAAGCATTGTGAATCAATTTTTTAAAAATATTTTATCCTGTACAAGATATGAAATTTATTCTCTTTTGTTTTCGTTTTTTCAACACCTCCTTATTATTTATATATTTAACGTCACTTAATGATACTCTGGTTAATCGTACGAAGCTAAAGTGGGATTCCTAATTATCCAGATATAATCAGGGTAGGGATGTTTAACATACCTTATAAACACAGGCTTAGGACCAACATTTTACGACCAACCTTCCAATGACCTTTTTACTTCTTTCAAAAAATCCTAAGGCCACCTTCCGTACTGCAAATACGTTTGTTTGTTTATTCATTTAACGGAATTTTCTACTATGGCTAATCGGATGCTATATTAGAAGCCGCTGAGAGAACTATTCCTAATATACCTAGAGAAAAAAAGCATGGTGTTCTAATGGACATGTTTGTTACTTGTTTATTTAATGCCACTTTATACGGACGATGTCAAAGTAGGAGTTCTTAATTTTGCCTCTCCAGGTTTAATTTGGATAAGGGTCTTTAACGAGTACTTGACTGCACACAAGCTCCGGATCACCGATTTACGCCTCTTCCGAAGGACGGCATAACTAAGATTGCCCACATGTCGGTCTTTGAACCATCATTCTCCAGCATTTTAGAAGGTTGATATACTAACCTCTACACTACAGGTGGCCCTATATTTCGTAATAGTTCTTTTTAAGTTTCGGGCAACGAGCTGAGTATTGTCAAAACCGAAAAATAATTACCATTTCTTGTCTTTAACCGTGCCTTTATTTTCTCTTTAATTTCATGTTTTCTTGCTGTTATAGACCTTCAATACTTAATCCTCTTTATAATTTCAATCTTATTTACCAAATATTACCAAAATACTGCGGTATCTGTCACTAACCATATATACTTTATCATCCGAATAATAAAGTAGAAATTTTACTTAGTTTAAGCCCTACTTAATTGGGTAAATACGTCGAGACTAAAAAACAGTACCGAATCATATGTAAAATAAATGAGGTCCACACCTTTTTTCATTTGTAAAAAATCATGATTGTGAAAAATAAAAATAAGAGGCTGATGGAAGAAGGGTACTTAACTTTCACAACAGTTAAATTCAATAAAAAAAAAGAAAGAAAGAAATATCAGAGGAAATTCTGCTATACTATACATTAATAGCGAGTACAGACGAGTTAATTTATATTAAGTTAATTTATATCTTTATCTCAAAGTAACGTTTTCAGGTAAGAGATGTATGAATATTGTAGTTAAGTTTGTACATCGACCATACTCAGAACATCGACCATACTTATAACACATGTACAATGAAAAAAAAAATTAAATCTTATCCTATGCTTCAAGCTAGGCTTGTGGGTATCATGCAGGTAGGTGTTCAAGAAATAGTATAGTAGTCTATTACAAACCCTTTTACCTTATCTGTTATAACATATGTTTGTATCGCAAAACCTTGCAGAGAATTATTATACAAGATCCCGACATTTTATAACGACAAGACCAATGGACACTACTTTGTATTTGTACTTCCTTCTACGCAATAAAGGGAGTATTATAATCATGAAAACCACACAGAAACTTGAATTTTTTATTTTGGAAATGATATGTCGTTCATTAATGCATCGCTGTATGATAGCCAGAAATAAATATCTATTCGAAGACCATCATAGATTTCATCAAAACTATCTCAGTTCGAAAAATGATTAATGAATTATTGTTAAATGTAATGTTTAATAGCTAGACATAAATCCAAAGATGCTTTACTTGAAACTCTAAGCTACCTTAAACCGCCAACTAAATGGTATAAGTGATTGTGCTAAAATTATCTACCCATATATTTATAAAATTATTTTCTAGATTTTAAGTAAAAAAATTAGCCTCTTTTTATATTCTGTATTATTCCGGAATTAGTGATCACTTTAGAATTATTTTTGGAACACTTATATGTATTTAGTGATTTAGTTGATGTATAAATTAGTCATTGAAATTAGTAAATAATTATTATTCAGATCCCATATTTATTGTTTAGTCAACAATTGGAGAGCTTAGTTACAATTTAATAATTATAATACTTCAATAATTTAGCTCCAAGGATGTTATGAAAATTCACACAAGGGAAAAATTGGATTTAATTTGTTTGGGTTATTTCTTAATGAATCGCTCAATTATCAATTTGTAAACATAGCAATCCATTAAGCATTAAACCTTTTTATCGATTTTCTTCAAGTCATAAAAAAATATGATCCATACTTAATTTTTGTTTTTCAAAATTGCTAACATCTAGTAAAATAGTCATTAGAATGGCTTCTAATAACATGTTTATGAAACAACATTTTAAGTGACTATTAAGTTGGAAATTATAAGAAATTCCAGAAATAAAATTACAATGATACAATATTGTCTTTAATAATTCAAATTACTTAACTTGTAATTGTAATTTTATCTTTTCAATTGCTAAATGTAATCACACAGTAATCGTAAATATGATGCCATCTGTAATTTTTATTTTAATGTAATACCTACTATAATTGCAAATATTTAGTCAATTAGCAACTGTTAACCACACATAATCCTTTCTGATGTCGAAAAAAACAATTTCTTAATAATGCACAATTGCGTTTTTATAATAATATACAAACAATACTTGCTAGTAGAATGGTGAGTAAAACTTTTATTACACGCGGATTGTAACATATTTACTTTTTGAGATTGGAATCTTAATTGTAGCTAAGTCTAGCTGTATCGAACCAATTATAAATTCGAATATTTACTGATGGTTATATTTCAGAAACATGTTTATTGGCAGTAATTATAATTAGAAAATTAATAGAATAATACTAAATATTGTTGACGTGAGTTATCTAATTCCTAACAAATGGGCATATAGTAATATTTTCTGGAATGATCATGTTTATGATAGCATTTAAATAATTTCTTTATTTCGTATATAGGATTACCGATGCATTGGGAAGCTGTAAGCTGATTGAGACATTAAACATTCGGATCATTTAAGATTGTCAATTTTTTGAGTATTCTATTTTATGTTATCTATGTTGTAGAAATTGATAATAAATAATTGGAAATATCTTATTTTTATTTTTTATTGCGCGGAGTTTTTTACGGAAAAAGATATTCTGATCGGGTTCCACTGGGAAACGTCTAACAGTCGAGCCTTTTTATGTTGAAGCGGTATTTGTTTTATAATATTTTACTGTTTGTGAAGTGCCCGGGAATGATTTTTATGTTAATAACCTTTGATTATATATTGACCATTTGTAAAAATATGTATGTAATATGTAAGAACAGTCTTAAACTTTCAAGAATTTAGCATTAATATGGCATTGCTCCAATAATCGAATAAGCGATTCTATTGTGTAATATAGCAATCAATTAATATTTTCCCAATGTATCGCTAATCCTAGCCATAAAAGACAGTAATTATTTAAAATGATACCTCCAAATCAAACTGAATAAAATTATATTACTCCCTAAAATAATACTGAATAATTTACTCATTAGTTAGGAGACGGACAGCTACTGTCCATGTGTGATAAATAGTACTACTCTATTAAATTTAATTATCATTATTAACAATAACTAAATATATGAAAAGGAAATAAAAATTAATTAATTTTTTTCAATACAATTATACTTGTTTACCAAGAAGATTCCAATATTAATAGTTGAATCTGTTGCGGTTCGCGTAACAGAAAGAAATCATAAGTTAAAAGTCTTGTTTGTTTTTTTTTCAATTTGTGTTGTAAAATGTCGTGATTTTTATAAAGTTATTTTTTTACTATTTAGGCAATATTTAGCAAGAAATAATAAATGTAAATCACATCCTTTACAATTTTTTTTTTTATATTTAATACTTTTGACTGCAAAATTGCCAAAGTTAGAGTTACGTTTCCATATTTTTAGAAGTAAGCTCCAAGCACTCACTAACATAAATCGATTAAATTTATTTTATTCGAGTAAATTATAATTTATTAATTTACTTATTTTTATTTTCCTTTGTTTAACGTCGCTTCGACTGTTGAGGCCGTTGGCGACGACTGGTCTTCTTAAATTTCTTGAAGTAGCTTCGTAGCGTTTAAACACATCAGCGTCTTCTGTAATAAAAAATCTCAAATTTTAAACTATTTTTGTTATAATTTTTGTGATTTTTATTAAAGCACTCTTCTTTCTATTAAGGTGATATTTTGCTAGTAATAATAAATATGGATCACATACTTAAATTAATTTCTTTTTAGATCTAATCCTTACGCCTGCGACATCAGGCGTGATCTCGGACTAATCACATACTCGCACAACCGTTGTCGTAGAATCAGTATAGTCTCTACCCTTTACTGAACCCAAGACCTTCATGGGCTGTTGACAGTTTTTCTATCGAATGAGGAGTAAGCTACAAGCACATAAAAACGATAAATAAATTTATAAAGCTAAAAAAAAATAATCACAGAACGTATACATACTTGCAGACTGCTAAATCGAATTCACCTTGGGAATACTGATGCTAAGGTATTATTGGAGGAAATGACAAACAATCTGCCTTACTAAATATGTTTATAAAAAACCTAGCGATTACATAACAATGAGAACCGTGCAGTGATACCTCTCTCGAGATAATCATAACTAAAGATAAGGCAGTTCTAGCCGAGGCTCAGTGCTGTGAGGACAGCTGCCATGCGAGGTCCTTTTAACATGACGGGGGCTCCGGGCCCCAAGAGATATCCGCCTCCACCGCCACCGGTCAGTATAAAACTTTAAGGAAGTTCATTTATCTTAATTATTAATAAAAACTCAATACATTTTTTGATAGAACTTCTTGAAGTTGGTTGGCTGTTTTAATTGGTTGTTCAAATTGAGGCGTAAAACCTATATTTCTATGTAAGCATGCTCTCACACTAATTAATAGTTTATGGATTTAAAGAAAAGCGCATCTGTTCTGGAATTAATGATCAAATATTTATTAATTATATTCGTTTTTATGTAATAATTTGTACAGTACCGAGGGAAAAAACAAAACAACATAGGTAATTAAATCAAAGTAGTACGTGAATTTAAAACAAAAATAGAAGATATTAATAAATAATTAAATAAATTAATATGTATTTAAAGGAAAATTCGAAAAAATAAAATGGAGAAGATAACTTTAGATATTTTTAATTTATCCTAATTTTGATACGGCCCTCTGATCAATGAGCCTGTTTGGACTGTCAATGTCAGATTTGCTACATTTTATATTCATTGTTGCCAATTTTTTATCGCTTATGGGGTTTTATTAATATACCTTTATGGTGCCTGAATGGTTGAAGCGTTCCATTTTTAGTTAGTTTTGGGTATAATTCCAATATTTTAGAAACTTGAGGCTTTATCATTTTGGGTTTTCAAATTTCTTTCTAATTATTATAGCTTTTATATTATTTGTTATTGTTACAGATACAAGTGAAATATTCCAATCTTGTCAAATTTTCACGTTAGAGTTTTCTACATACATCTATATATGCAGTATTGAGTAAAGTGGAATCGAGTAATTCTATTAGTTTTTGGCTTTAAATGATTGTGTAATATAAGCAATAACTTCTTTTCAAGCTAATGTCTGACTAGGAACCTTATTCAATATGAAAATAACGAATTTTCATTAAAATGAATTACTTGTACTTAAGGAAGTTCCGGCTAAAATGAGCTACGTTAGTACAAGTGACTCATTTTAGAGAAAATTCGACTTAATAATTTATTATGTAGATATGTATGAAATTTATGTTAAGTGAGTATGTGCGAATGTGGGTGTAGGCTTTACAATTACAAATGCACCTTTTAAAATTAGTTGATACAAACATGAAGAATGAGGAGAGTGTATTTGGATAAATTGATTTTCATAAAAAAAATTATTCCGATTAATATAAATACATTCATAAATGCTTATACTTATAAAATATGTTATGGGTTACTTTGAACGAATTGGTGACATATTGTCAACTTTTGACATATTGTTCCTAAAGCGAATCTGAAAAAACAATAAATACATATATACAAATTTATTTCTTCATTGTGAAGATAAATAATGTAAGCAATTAATCAATTTTCAACAAATGAAGAAAAATCCAATTAATAGCTTAAGTTATTTGGTATTCGGTAAAAAATTTGTGACCTTCAGGATCTAAAAGAAATTATTTTATTTATCCAGTAGAATATACCGTCTAAAAACTAAAAATTATTAAGTATTAATATATGCTCAATATAAAAAATCGTCATTAACGGGGGAACATATTTTTCTTTTTTTTTATTAGTTAGTTAATTAATTATTTCAGTTTAAATTTATCCATTTCTCATAACAATTAACAATATTTAAAAATGCAGGCGCTTAATAATCTTAAATTACCAATATTGAAAGCATTTTTGAAGAATAAATCTTACAAATTTGGTATTTAAATCAGATCAGAATATGATAATGAATATAAAACCTATCTGACTTGAAATTTAATGTAATTTTCCTTCATTATATTGAGTTTGCTTGTGATAGTTACGGTTTCAAGAGAAATAACACTGGTCGACAAAAATGAACTTTTTTTCTTTCACATGAACTAAAATAACATTTTCTAGAAGTATTTTTCGTGCTGAATTCAAATATAACTTTAGTTTTTCTCCATCGGGCAGGAGTTTTGTGTGATATTCATTTAAATTTTTTTTAAATTCGAAAGAAATCGATCTAACTCAAAATTATAACTACTCATTCTGACTGACCAAGAAAGTGGTAGATAGTGATTTTCAGGCATATTTTGCCTCTGGAACGTCTCTCTTCTTGGTCCAACAGTAGTCAGCCAGTATATTATAACTTTACGTGCCTTGGTACCTCTTTTCAAAGTAGAAATTCGCGGATGAAAACGCTCACCGTGCTAATCGCTGACAGCTCCAAGATTTTCGGGGAAGAAGTCTAAGTGAGAGTCCAAGAAGGGAATTTATCAAGACATGTTGCATCCCATAGCTTTGTAAGAATGCAGAAGATCAGTCACTAAGTCACGATAGTTTTCTACTTAATGCTTTCCAAGAAAATTGAAACAAACTTTTGAAAGACTGCTTTCTCCAGTGGATTTAAAAGTCCTTCGAAATGCTCATCACCCATTAATGACTGGATTTGGGGTCCTATAAAAAATCCTTCTTTCAGTTTAGCATCATTGACTTTGGGGAATTTCGATTTTAAGTACAAGAATCCATCAGTCTGTTTATCCATAGCTTTGACGACATTTTTCATTACTCATAACTTGATATGCAATGGAGGTAATATTTTTTCAGGTTTCATTAACAGGACATATGACACATTTTTTTAGCCAGGGATAAGAGATTCACGTTTAGGCCATGTTTTTGTAACATAGTGAAACTTCCTATCTCTGCTGTCCCCGAGGCACAAAATTTGGTGAACCCAAGATGCAAACCAAGCAACAAAGCAATGGCCTTTAAATCAGCACAGATATTCATTCATATTTTCCATACTGTATTTTCTCTAAAATTAGTTTCATATTTTGATATGTCTCTTTCATATCAGTGGTATGCGCTTCAGGTATTGATGGAAGTTCATTGCCAATATCTAGCTAGCAGCACAGCCTTCAAACTAACTTTAGACGAATCTATGAATAGTTGCCACTCATCTTGCCGGTGTTGAAGCCCAAGAGTTTCCATATCTGAACAAATATCATTACAAAACACAATATTATTTTCTTCAGAGAAGTAGTCCTTGAAATCACTATGGCGGCCATGATAACTACATATTCTTTCTTCATTTTGGAGTAGATTCCACCCTTTGTGTCTGGAAGTTAAACCTTCAGCTTGCTGATTAGACAGATTTAAATACCGAATCAGGCCATTAAGGTCTTTCTGATTGGGAAAGTATAGTTCTGATGAATAGGTATTGGCTTCATATATAGGATCATTTTTATGGTCATCTGAAGTATTTTCAGTTTTAGTTAGGTCAGATTCAAAGTTATCACCCAAGATCGCATCTGCATATACTGGTACAGGGAACTGTTCATTGTATAAGACAGGTCTTATTACAGATTGCAAATTCGGATACTTAACTGTATGTTTTGTTTTAGATGTGATTCCTTTAATATTTGTCAAACAGAAATAACAACCACTTAAATGATCCTTCGATTCCCTCCAAACCATGGGAATTGCCAATGGTAATACTGTCACATCACAATGCCAGATGAACATGTCCAAACATGAATGAACCTGCACAGCCTTGTTTTATGGTGCTTCAGCATAATATTACAAATAAAATTTCCTTAAATACAGTTTGGATAAAATCACTACATATTAGGAAAAGGTTCCTATGACAGATAAAAAGATAATAACGCTAAAATCAGATTTTAAAAAGTAGCTGTTACAAAAAAACTGTGCCTGCTGGAAAAATTCTGACTACATATCTGTATTAAGTATGAAAAACTGCACTAGATTCACTAATCAGATTTCTTGTGAAGAAAACCTTGTCGACCAATGTAATTATCGCTTTTACAAGGAATAAATTCAAAAAATGTATTGACTTCTGGGAATTTCATTTTACCAAATAAGTAACTGTAAATATCACAAGTTTAAAAATGAAATTTCATTTTTTAAATTTTTTTTTGGAGTTAGATTTACCTAATATACATTTTGAGAGATCTTCCATCGCCGGATATGGCTTTATAATGTATTATGTTATCAACTAGCGAATGACATTGTGGCATTTGGAGATCACTGAAGCTCTATTATCACCTTTCTGAACAATCGTTGGCTAGAAGTAGAACTATTCCTCTTACCAGATCCAAAGTATTGCTGTACAGGCTCGGTTTTCTGAATTGTTAGGGTTGTGCATTTCCATTGCTATATCCTATTCGAATTCTTTCTTTTGACATATGTTTCATATATATGCAACCGAAAATAATAAGGAATAGGATGAGGATAAAGTGTCTCATTTGTTACGATAAAATACTGTTATTTAAAAACTCTAATTTAATTTAATGAATTATTAAATTAATTTTAAACTACTAGCAGTGGAATCAAATTCTCATTAGCTCTTCTTTTATAGCCTCTCATAACATGATAAAGATGGCATAATGGGTAAATGCTATTCAGGGGGAGGGGGGAGTCCATACATAAATAAGTGATGATTGGGGCATATATATTATCTTGTATTCACTACATTATTTTAAAAATTATTGAGATAGAATTTGAAATCGACGCTGTTTCATCTTCTGATTGTGTCTATGGAATGGGTCAGAGATGAAAAAAGTATTATATGTATCAGCCGTAAAGTAAGTGATTTGATTGAGCTGACTGGTGTGGTGTAGAGTGTAGTCTTTTACTTAGACTATTGGTTGGTAATTTTCAGGCCGTGTCTCCAAACCTTCTAGTTATTACCTACCCGTTGAGTCGGTATTACCATGAGGAAATCTTGCATTTTATAATTCATTTAAATAAGGCTAATTATACTATGGGGGAAAAATTACGACACAATGACGTGTTAAGTGAAATTAATTACATTAATAATTTAATAATAATAAAATAATAATTAATTAAACGTTACACTTAAAAAAGGTCTGATCGGATTATCAACAGGAGGATTCTCTTCACAACTTCAGTTCTAGTCTGTTTACACAATTAACTTTAATGTTGATAAACAAGTGATTACTAAATGTATTTATCGCCATCAACTAACAGAACCGTTAACTGCTAATTTTTATACAGTTTCCACATTAAACTAAATTATTTCGCAGATATTACTTTTTACTAGTTGATAATGTGCCTTTTAAAGTAATCGATGACGCAGGTGAAGAGTTCTTTTACCAAGTTAACGAAAACAATTAGTATGCCAATTCCATAACGTCGACCGGTAAGGGTGTGCTTTACTGGAGAATTTTGAAACTTAAGGCTTTGCATTGGGGTTTTTCCAATTGCACTATAATAATTTAACATTTATATACACTTTGTGTTAATAATGCTTTATCTTAAGTACTATTTTTTTTAATGAAAGTATTTTGTGTTTGAAAAATTTATATTTTCAGTATATCTATAATTAAAGTTATTCTGTGCACATACGCTTTATTTTTGTAATCAATACTTATTATCATCATATAAATTTGAAAACAATTATGTTTTTATTTTAACTTTTCTATTGGGTCCTGTTTTAGTGATACATTTGTAGTAAGTGCACAAAACATTTATTGCAACCTTTTACTGATGACATGACATATTTTTGGATTTTTCGCTGAGCATTTTAGATTTTGAAACTGTAGATTGTGCAGCTTTTGTTGTGTTGAACTTGCACCTGGCACTTAAAATATCAACAGACTGAAGCGATCTCCTTATTTATCGGTTTCATTAGGGAATCACACCTCGGATAATAACCAATATATTCCAAGTGTTTCGTTCTTTATCCCCGCAACTCTGCATGTTCCATCGCCGCTATCTAAATTGCCTTAAATTATACTTACAGTGTTCAGGTCACGCCAACTTGCCTTGAGTTGTCCAGAATTATCCAGTTGCTACATATTTCTTCGAACTAAATATTATTCGCATTATCCTCACCCACCTACGACGCACTCTGAGTCGCCAGGTGTTTATGTTAGGATATGGAATTGTTATTAGCTACTACCTAAAATCACATCTTGCTCCGATAACATCAAATATTCAACCCACATCCATCAATTACCTTCAATTTGCTTTTATCCTTTGAACTCTACAGATTTGGGATATAGTTGTTCACCACGCGTCTAAATAAGATCATTTTTAATTTTGTTAATAGGTTATAGGAGTATACATTATACTTCATACACATTTAATTTTAAGTTCAAATAAAGTTATTAATTTAAATTTATTACTACAGTTAGTTAACAATTCATAATTCTTTTTATTTTAATGAATGCAATATTTTATTGTCTTGCATATTCGTTCATTATTGTTATTAATATCAAGTTAGCATTAGATCTGATAATGGTGGTAATTCCTGACAATAGCTGAAACAGCTTGAAGGAGGAAAGCTGTTAAAAGTTGGCCATCTATTGTTCCATTTCAATAATGTCATTCTCTATGAGTTTTTGTAGACCTTAAAAGAAAACTAATTATTCATTTATAAATAAGTAGTTGGAATTTTTAACCACTAAAGTCATTTTTGCTTTTTCATTAACAAAGATTAGAAACTTTAACGGATTATTCTCAATAACTGAATTATACAAAAAATCTTTAATTTGGGGGTGATGGAGATTTTATTGTTTTTTTAGATGCGGTTTATATCTTTCTCCAGTCACTTTCCAGCTTCATACGCTGAGCTCAATGTATCTCCGGCAGAGTACGTTTTATTTATTTTATAGGATTAATTTTTTTTATAGGTATCCAAATTACCTAAAGGTGTAATTAAAAACCATGAGCCTATTACAGGATTCACGAATTGTTGGAGATCAGATCTTCAATGTCTTGTAAATAATCACTTTTTGAAGTTTCTGGGCAGTAAGCTCGATATAATTCAACTGAAGGTAATCGTCATGAAGCATCTAATCCTACATAACTTTTTCTTTTCTTTTCAATTTGAATTAACTTCGTTATTTTTTAATTACTATTATTTATTATATCTATACTACCGAACATATCACCACCAAACTCCTGCCAACCATATATGCTTAGTTATTTGCTTGATACCTCGCTTCGTTAAAGCCACTTTATGCAGGTACGGCTATTCGGACGATGCTACAGTGGGAGTCCTAAATTTTGCCTATCTAGGTATAATTAGAATAGGGGTCTTTAACGAATATCTGGCATTGCATTAGCTTGGGCCCTACATTTTACGACTCTTCCGAAGGACGGCACCACCAACGATTTTTTTCTCCCTTTTGAAAAATCCTAGGACTATGAACCCGAGATCTTGGGCATAGTAGGCTGCGTTGCTAACCACTACACCACGGATCACCACTTCGTGATTACTTAAACCCGGATAAAGTCATACTTAGACTAACTGATACAGCCTAAAGACTCGACAGGGACGAAGGATATGCTCACTACAATTTAAACAATTGTAAATTATTATCACAGATTACATAATTCATGGCTGTTTACCCAACAATCTCTATCTTAATAACAATTAAAGGGGTCAAAATTGATAGTTAATCACTCCCTTCTGCAAAATCAGGACCTCTCATGTTTTATTTCTGATTATCTGTTGTATTTCTGTTTTGGACGGCGATGGATTCAATGTCTAGTTTATTTATTGTTTTTTTCTTTACATGATTCGTATTTAAAAAAAAAAAATTGTCTATTTTAGAAAGGGTAATTGAGCAATTAAAAACATAAAAACGAAACTAAGTGCAATCTATAATATGATAATTAATTTTGGAATTAAATACGATAACATTTTATTTACTATGATTAGATAGTAAAAAAGTAATAACTAATTGGATCTGCTTAACTATGCGATTGGCTATAAATAAAAGTTGTCGAGAGGTAATAAAAAAAAAAATTTCACTACTATTCTAAAATCTTAAATTTTTAAGGAGCAAATATTTAATATTTTAAACTTTAAATCATAAATCAAATTTTAAAGTATTTTTTTAAATTTTCTGATGTGAAAAATCCACAATTTTTAAAAAATATAATCGAGTTTAGACTACATCGAGTGACAATCATGTCTTCTATTCAGATAAACTTTCTTTTGGGGACTCGTTAGCGATAATGAGGCCATCGCTAGTAAGATATCAAACGTTAATTATAATTGGGATGATATCATCACTAATTTATTGATCCCGGAATAGTTAATTTTGTAATAAATTTTTTTTAAAGAATAAAAAACATTGGCGCTTCAATATGATGAACACCAAAGACCTTGTAGGATATTGTTTCATTTATTTTAAAATAAAATGTAGGTATTTTAATTTGGCTTTTTAAAATAGTGTTATGGAATAAACATAGTAAACTTCAAGAATGTCTCGACTTGAAATAACAGAGATGACAATCAAATTGACTATCAAAGCAAATAAATGATTGTTGGCATAAATTATATTATTTTACTAATTTGACGGCTCCTGCAGGTTTGTCGCATAGAAGGTAAGGCAAAAACCATTGAAGCTAAAATTCGAAAATTAAAATAAGATTCGAAGAAATGAAACATGTACCAAGGATTCGCAAGATGGAACGAGTGTTAAGATTTTCGTAACACAAGTCGTGTGTCGTCGAAGCGTTAGTATTTAGCGTGGGTCCGATCATTATCTTGAAAAAACAGTCAACCCTTCAGATCATTCAAAAAATGTTCGACCTTCTCATGCATGATATAAATTTCTTTACAATACATGTCGGCGGTGATCGATCAAGCTGATGGAAAGTCGCAAAAAAAAAAACATTTTTTTGTGTGCAAGACTTGGTTCACCCCAAGTTCTTCTGCCAAACATCTTTCTTTGTGAACATCTTTTTGACGAGAACAGGCATCTGAAGTAAGGCTTGTTTCTATTTTCTTATTCTTTACAAACACCTGTCATTAGATGTATATCGCTTCTATTTTGTAATACAGTAAGATTTATATAAATACGTAATATTTATGAATTGCTTTTCTTCTTATAATGATATTAATAATTCTTAACCATATATATCCTAATCATTCCTTCATTCTGTTACTTTTCTTTTTTTTATCTAGCTGTTTGTGAAAGATGTATATCTTTATAACAGACAGTTATTATTCTTTTTTATAATTAATAATAGCCGTTCGTTCACATCCTAAATTGCTATCCAAAAATGATGAATTATCTGCAAGATTCAAATCGGACATTATAATAAATAAATTATACTGCAGGCCTTTGTTATACAGATTTAATTCATTTAATATACACTATTTATTTTCATTATATCTTGAGTTATAATTTTGGAATAGTGTAGTTCAATTGGAATAACTACTGCTTGGATTTTTTGATTCTAGGTAATCTAGTAATTTCGAATGAAAATTTGAAGCTGAAATATAAAAACCTTTTTTTTAGGCAATTTGTTTTCCATATAATAGAGTTTAGCTTATCAACTTGTTTTTAGATTGCGGAGTTCGATAACATGTCCATACACTAATTCCATTGTCAAAGCCCAAGAATTATATAATAATATATGATTGAGGAATGTGCGAAGTAGATCCATTTACTTACTGAAACTAATTTTAATTTAATATGGTGTATTATTTTATTTTTGTAAGCCAACAGGCTGATTTATCGTCTTTATTCAAAATTGATTCTTGCATAGAATACTATAAATCAAAACACGGGAGAGGGACCGCTGGGTACTGTTCTTCTTCCCGCCTCTCATTTACTGTCGGCCAATCTGCTGATTGTCAATTGTTTGTATTTGACAGGTTATGTATATAAATATAAATAGAACAAATAATTCTTATATAGCGTTATATTTTTGTGTGTTCTGGAAATGTAGAAATTATATCTGGAATGGTCTCCTAAATATTAGGATTACCATATCTCTAGGTTGTCTAAGAATTGGACTTTGATGTAAGTTTGATCGCACCCCAATATTACTACTAGAAAAAAATTGTTTATTCCAACATCTGGAAGCATTTCTGTTTGTTTAAAGCGTCAGACTTTGTAATCACTATTTTCTTTTCTTTTTTTTTTTTACTTTTTAAACGCAAACGACTCCCTCCACTGATTATTAGCAAGACCATTCATTAATTCTCGTGACGCATATTGCGCGCATTAAGTTCATTATTATTACATGAAACAGGGAGGCCGGGACCAGGTTAACATAGCACGATATAATGAGCTCGCGTTTGATTGGCTGAAAAATTGACTATGCATGTCTCCAACCAATTAGATTTAATCAATGCTTTTGATCCTTTCTGCTACGGAACTTGTCTACTGACGTCAGTAACTAACGGTCGTATTCTTATTGCTAATGTGTTATATTTTGAATCTCCCCCTTCTATCAGATATCCACATCGCAGAATAATAATACGCGTTATGGTTGGATATTTTTAGAGCGATATGCGTATACGCGATGTGAGGCGTAGATTGTTGTTGATATCACGAAATGAAAATAATATTTAATGAGGTTAAAATAAATAAGTACAAATTTTCATGGCCATTATTTTTATTTTTATAATAGTTATCATTGTGATCTTTGTGAAAATTCTGAAACTATCCACTTTCTCGAGGGTCACTAGAGGTATAGTGGTTAGCATTAAAATATCATCAACATCACACAGCACTATTATCCATGGAGAACCTTGGCCTCCTCGACAATTTTTCCTCCACATTGTCCAATCTTCTGCGGCTCTTCTCCATTTTCTTACTCCAAGGAGCCTAAGGTCTGTTTCCACATCGTCCAGCCATCGCTTTCTAGGCCTGCCTCTTCCTCTTTCTCCATCTGGACATCTCTCCATGATCAGCTTTGGGCTTTACAATGTATTATGCCGAAATTACGGGTTCACAGCCCGCATGTGGCTTTAGGCATATATTCAAATGGGTGTAAAAAATCCTTGAATAAGCTGTCCTTCAAAAGGGACATAAAATGGAGGCTCCGAACCGGTAATATGGTACTTGTATCTATCCAAATTGTACCTTTATAGGAAAATATTTAGGGCCCCCACCTCCATCGTCTGATTAGCCGTATTAGCATAATGTAACATTATAACAGCGTGTATAAAAAAATGACCGTTTTATAAAATTCCTGAGTTCAAAAGACTGTAAATATTTTAAAGCTATTTATTATTTACCAACACCTAATAATCCCTTTAGAGCATTCTCTAAGCTTATTTACTAACACTTGATTCTTCAAAAAAAGCCTCAGTTTAGTTATTTATTTCAAAGAAGAAACACGGTAGTGTCCTACGAAATTCTCGTAATTTTAAGACATTACTGGAAAAAAAATTCACAACCGCTGAAGCAACTCATGAAATCGCACTGTTGCTTTGCTGTTGGTTTGAAAATTTAGCAGTGGAGATACGACGTAGAAAAGGAAGAAGGGCTCCGGGTGACCATTAATGAATATGGATGAGGTTCTGAAGGAAGCTGTTGAGTCAAATCCGTCCACAAGTACTCGCAAACTTGTCAGGAAGTGTGGTTTGTCGAAAGATATTGTTCGTCATCATCATCTCTCCATCATGAAAATGGCCAGTAGACGGTCATTTTTTTTTTATACACTCTATTATAAATGAGCAACCAATACCAATTGCGAATTTACTATTGCAAACTAATTTTATGAATTTTTTCTCGAACGCGAGGATTTCGTACTGTCAGTTTCGATAATATTTTTTTTGTTAATTTCCGGTAAAACAATATATTGTAGATATAGATGTTAGCAATCCTACTTCGTATAAACCCATTAGTATACAATCTGTTTTGTTTTTTACTTTCAAAGTAACCCTATGAAAGGACCACTTATTTATTGGCACATTCTATTTTTCAGTATACCATGTGCCTTTTAATTACATTTTTACAATAATGTTAAAACATATGTGATAATTAAAATATATCTTTTTTTCGCATTCTCCAAGATTTTATTTACTATTATGTATATTTTATTTAAGATATGTAATACAAATTTACAAGAAATACCTGAAAATGCTTCTATATAAACCAAAAGCCTTCTGTTACCTTTCGGTATTTTAAAGCGTTACAATGGGCTGAGTCCGCTGAAGGCGGTTTTTACTCGAACCGGCTCAAAACCGCTGACTTTATAGTCCAAACAAAAAAAAAATATACATATATCCAAAATTATTATTAGTCATATCCTCTTACAATTAACAAAAATTAAAATTATAAAAACGAGTATGTATGTTTTACAATGTATAAATATTATTTTGTAAAGGAGATGGTTGGGGGGTGCAGTCAATAAGAACACCAAATAAGTGAAGTACTTATAAGTACTTCACTTATTTGGTGTTCTTATTGGTGTTCTTATTGACTGCACCCCCCAACCATCTCCTTTACATAAGATCATCCAGTCAACCATTTTCATCTCATATATAAATATTATTAATCTGATGTCAAAGTTTTGAAATCTATATTGTTAAGGAATTTAATGAATTCAAGCCGAAATGTATTATATAGTTCGTGTTCAGCTAACGGCCAATGTTTTCCTCTTAAAATTATAGAAATAATTAATTCCGATCTTACCGTTTCATACATTTGGCATTTATTTATGACATTTATGTTTAAATGTCTGTTCACTTTAAATGCCTATTGAACAAGTATTGTCACTGATTATATGCAATCTGTGTAAGTATGATTTGGTATTTATTCATATATTGTTTAATACCATCTGTTTATTCTATTAAATTATATTTTTAATAATTACTATTCCCCGATTATTATTATACTAGCCAAAAAATGTGTTGTCTAACATCGATTTATTTTTCAAAAATCACAGTTAGCAACTTAATAATAACGCAAAATAACTGTCTACATATCGCCCAAGAACTGTACAATAACTTGCACCTAGGGATCTTCTCTAAGCTCAAGGCTATAGTTAGACTATATAAAATACTATATGGGATTCCCGATCAGTCAAACGCAATTCGATCTGTTATTACTATCGAAGGTTTCTTCATTCGTTCATTATGGTTTTAATATGTTTTCTTTTATTAAATTAGATTTTTGCGGAACATTTGCATCTCAATATGGCATCAAAGTTGAAATATTAGAATATTTTATGCTGAGTGTAATACTTCGCTATATTATGTAACTAGCTTATGCCCGCGGCTTCGCTCGCGTGGAATTTGGTCTGCCACATAAAGTTTCGTGAAAGATCATTTAAAATAAATAATTTAATTATTTTTAAAAAATATAAGTTACTCATAAATCCAAAATTTCAGATGTCTAACTTATAACTAACGTATTCTTTACAACTTTTGAACCCCTATTATATTAAATGGGAAACCCTTGGGGTGGAATTATCCAAATTTCTTTCTTAAACTATACAAAAAACCTATCTACAAATTTCAAGATGCTAAGTTCCTGATTTGCCTTTAAATATGTACTATAACAGAGGGGGCACATGCCCCCGTGCCTTCGCATAAATCTGCCCTTGCTGTAGCCTATGATGTATAACCTTTTTTACTCAATAATTTTCATCCAAATCCGTTCAGTAGTTTTTGCGTGAATGAGTAACAATCACAAATACAAACATTCGCATTTATAATATTATTAGGATATCAAAACAATAGTTTCGCTCATGTTATATCTGTTATTTTAACCTCTATTAACATGCGATTTGCCTCTAATTATGTACTATAATGGATTTTCCGTAGTACCTAAAAAATGTCAGAAGGGGGCACGTGCCCCGGTGCCCCTCTAAATACGCCCTTGCTATAGCCTATGTGTAATTCTGATGTATAACCTATATTTCTGTAAAGTTTCATCCAAATCCGTTCAGTAGTTTATGTGTGAAAGAGAGACAAACATACTAACTTTTACACTTATAATATTAGTAAGATGTATAAATAGATCAAACATTAGGGAATACATTTTAAAATCATGTGTAGCGAGTTAATAAATAAATAAATACTAACGCAGTAGTTTGGAAAAAATATATTATTTTTGGATAGATAAATAATTTGCGAAATATAGATTATTAAATATTAATGTAGTTGTGCATGAAAAGGTCCCCCAGACAGAGATAAAATCGAGACATGGCAAAAACTAGCCCACCCGATTGACCCCACTGTTTTTTATGCCGATACATTTCAATCTATCTCTTCAGATTAGATTAAAGGCCATTTAATGGTTATTAACGTTTGATGACAATTAAAGTAAGCTTAACTTCTGAACCATAATTAATTATTGCAAAAATTATTATCTGTTACAAATAAAACATTACTTCCCTTAATTACACAAGGTATTGATAGAAACACAGTGATATAATCCTTCATTAATTCCAAGATGAAACAGAAATTAATTAAGGATTCGGGTATACTGTATTAGCCATGGTAGTGTTTTTTATTTGTCGGCTGGTATATTGAGATTTTAATTACATGGATAGTTTATGGGAAAAAAACAATTAGATGGTCTCTGAACGGTTATATTTCTTGATCGATATAAAATTAATGCCTAGCACTCCCTAAAAAAACAACCATAAAATAAAGATTGATCAACTGAGATCTTTTAACTTCATATTTAATGAACATAGATATGCGATGTCGGGATAATTTATTGATGCCTGTATGAAATGATTACTCTGGTGGCAATATTTGCATCACAGAATACTATTTAAAAATCATATTATTAAAAAAAGAAAATTAATTTAAGTGTTATGCAAGTATACAGATCATTTAAGACGTCGCAATATTCGTGTTGTGCGTATTAATACGTGGTCGTTTAAACCGTGGTTCAAAACCGATTACAAAAATCAATCTTATTGGAATGAAATCCGTTGGTTTTACTCAAGTTAGCCAAGCGACTTGGCTAAAATCGTTGAAAGTTAAGAAGTCTTCAATCACTTCCTGGCAGCGGGGTACTACAGTATTTAGTGCGCTGAGGTGCTGTACCGAGAGTCCCGAGTTCAAAACCAGCCGTGGCAGATAAAATATTTAATCTTAACAGTCACGGATGAACCCTGTGGGATCTACTGGCTCTCGTAGGGCTCACCTAACATCCATAAAATGGGTAACCTTAATAGGGAGAAAAATCTGGCGGTTGAGCGTGATTTTGGACAAATCGACTCCCTGCACAATGGCTGTGCTATAAACAGTACAGTCTGCTATCTAGAGTAATCGCTTGGGAAACTGTCGACGATTAGCATTACTGATTGATTTCGTTGTATGCTGGTCCAATGCAAGATTTGAAAGATCCAATAAAAGGCGCCAAAAAAAAAAATTATGATAACTGTGACTACCCATTTCTTAAATCCGCATTATTGCTTGAGTGGATGAAAGTGTAAGAAAGGTAAGATAAAGATTGCGGTTAAAAATGGGGATGATTTCCGGTATTCTATTTAAACTAGATACAGAGCCTGATTGTATCAAAAAGGCATTTAGTCGGAAGAGCGCTGAATTCTATTTATTTCAATGAAGCAAGAGTATTTAAAAAAATGGTCTTTTCATTTGTATTTTGAGCTTTTGCTCTACGAATATATTAATTTTTATTTTTTATTTTGGAATAGCAGTATGGGTTATTGATAATGTTCTTTTTTCCTGCAACCATTGAGTAATGCTACCTCCCTCACTAGTAAAGGAATGATGACGAAAAGTAACAGCCACCTAGGTCGAATTTGACAATCAGCACTCTGTTATTTTAAATGGCTATATTATAATATTATTCATTTTATATTACTAAAATTTTAAAATAAATAATTTTAGAACTATTTTATATTTGATTCAAGATAGATTTTATTTATTTAGAAGCAATTTTATAGAAATATTTAATATAACCTTAAATATATTTAAACCTTCACCTTTATGAGAAATTTGGAGATCAAGCATTAAAACAGTGATCAGAACACAAAAAAAAAAAAAAGTGGAAATAGATAGTGATGAATTAATAGAATTTACTCCTCCATTCATAAAAGAACAGGCTCAACAAGCAATGAATCAACTTTTCTAAATAATAATAAATAAATGGACCAATTAGTAAACCGTCCTAGAGTTATAATTTGCATGGTTAGTAATAGAAAGTTGTAAAAGATAGTGCTAGTGTAGTTTTAACAAATAATAACAAAGTTTCACCTTCAATTTCTTAATTTTTAAAAGTTGCAGAAAAAATGTAACGATTCAATGCAAAGGTTGCAGGAAAAATATAATATTGAACACGTGAGAAAAGTGCTTATAACACCTTCGTTTAATTACCACACTCGCCTTCGGCTCGTGTGGTAAAATTCACTCGGCTGTATTAAAATGGCACTTTCCTCACTAGTCAAATAAATAACTATTTCTCTATCGCTTTTACTTTATTTTTTGATATGGTTTCTTGTCTTCTGTTTATGTGTTTTATTCTTAGTTTGGTGTGTACTTTGCATTTTCTTTTTTATTTAATATTTTTCCAGCTATCGTCCTTTAAAACCTTCCTTACGATTACAATAAATTATTCTCCTTGTCGTGAAGATGTCTGAATATGATATGTATTTTTGTTTCACGTTTTTTATTTTTGAGACTTTTTTTTAAACTAAATAAATAAAATGAGTTAAGCTCTATAAATTAAATATGTGTGTGAACCACATTGTTATCTCATGCGAATCAATGTAAAGTGTTTTACAGTAGTAAGTTTTAATGATCTGTGTGGTAAGTTTTAATAGGTACTTAAAATCAATGCCATTCTGAACACGATCGTGCAAAACAGATACAATAATAAATTCTACTGAGATGATAAACAGATATACCTTTTTACTAAGCAATTTAAGACTTTCCTCGATACTTCGATTGTTCTGAAGATCTCACAGCACGCACTGACAATCGCGTTTCCACTTCAATAGATAGTTAGCTTACCTTGGGCGAAGATATAATCTTATCTCGGTTTTGATCCGAATCGACGATACTATATCATAATCAAACCGAGGAAGCGATTCGTTTACGGATATCTGATCTTGTAATCAAGCTACTCATAGAAACTATGCTCTTTAAAACGATGCTTGCAATGACACTTGAAGGTTTAGTGAGTGCTTCTGAATAATTTAATAAAAAAAACGAACTAAAAATCACATTGCATTACTTCAATATTATGAGAAAATCACATAAGCAATGTTGTTTTTATTTAACGTCACTTTATGCTACAAGACTAAACAAATGATACGACTGGGGGTCCTAAATTGCACCTATCCAGGTACGATAGAATGACAAAGTACAGGCTGAGAACACCCATTTCTATTGAAACAACATTGACATTTTATTTAAAACTAAAATAGAAAATTATATTTATTCGCTTAACCAATATAAAAAAAATGTATGTGTAAAAAAATTTTACAAGGAATTAAATAAGAATGGCACGTAGAATATTGCTTAGAAAAATAGTTTGTTTTTTTATTAAGAAAGAAATAGGAGGGAGGATCGCAAATTTACGTTAAGGAAAAGTGAGTAAAAACTTTTTTACTAAGTAAAGACTTAATTTCAAAGTCCTATTTTGCATAGTAAAAACTTACAAAGTAATATATACCATAAAAATGTGATACCCTTCTATCTGATAGGCTAAGTGTTACATAAATAAAATCTTACAAAAATCAAATTACAAACCTAGTACTGTTACATAAGTGCACTCCGAATTTTGCTTGAACTCAGAACTTTTATAAGCAAGAATTCCAAACACTGATTAATCAGTTCAATGAGATCAAGTTTAACCAGTTATAAAAATTTCATTCCGAAACTGTTAATATAGCGTTTACGCATTTTTTCGTAAAACCCCATACTTATCTAGGTCCAGATCGGATTACTACATAGAAATAAAATACAAAAAATGAATATATCTGTTCAATTATGTTCCACATTGCACATTCTTGACTGCCTCTGACGATTTAAAATGTTAATCACGGACAAGTTTACATAAGTATAATAATCCTCCAGAACCGTACTGTTTGCACTTTTCCCGCAATTAATATAACTTAAATGAGTCCAGATTTCGCATTGTATATTTAATCACAGAAGCAAGTTCGTACAATTTACTAATAAAATACATCATCAATATCATAAAAATATATGCGATTCAAATATTTGACTAAAATTATCTTAATTTAAAAAGGCATGAATGTAATATTTGAAGATAATAATTTGTAATATTAAGGAAATATATTACCACTGTAAGTAATGATTATTTACTGTTTCTAAACACTTCTGCCGGAACTAATTTGTTCACGATCACCTTCAATCGCTATAGTTCTCCTCATTTAAGATTATCCACTCTATTGAGGCTTGGTGAATCCTAGAAGGGTCTTCAGATCCCACGAGGTCAATACACTGCTGTCCACAGATTAAAGAATCCATCTGCCATACCTAGTTTCTTCCTTGGGATCTTCAGATCAATGGGCTAAAACCCTACTAAGGGAAGCAAATAAAAACTACTCGTCGCGGAGGTGGACTTCTGGAAAAGGTCAGCCGGAATATCTAGGCGTTGTAAGTTTGTATCAATTGGGCCATCAAACCCTGGGAGGTATTGGCATCAAGTGCCTTTGATGTAGCAGACGATCACCTCGCCCGATAATTGCTGTCTTTATTGTTGATTGTCACAATGGCTTTATCGGCGGCAAGGAGAGCTTGAGCAAGATCTTAATTCTAATTGTCTTCAATAAATATTTTTGTTGATACTCGATGAACATAATCAAAAGCTGAGTTTATCTGGGAGGATTTCAAGAATTAAAAGTGTATTATAACTTTCCCTCAACTAACTCTGTCTTATTTTTCTTAATATCGTCGATACAAATGCAAAGTAAGGAAAGTGAAAAATATCACTTTTGAGGGAAGTGTTTTAAACTGTTTTAAGGTTCATCGAAGCTTATCATCAAACCTATTTTACTTGTTCTGTACCATTATAGGTGTTTTTATGGAATTTATATCAATTATCAATACTAAAAGCAAATTGTTATGTGGTTAAGTCAGAACCAGACCAAAACCGTGGGAAATAAGGCGGCAAATTTTCTTGTTCGACAAAATTGCTCGACTAAATTAGCGCAAAATATGAAAAAGGATATTTTCGAAATTTCGGAGTTATCCGCTTTTGATCCTAAACGCCTCAAATAGTTTATCTGCCATAGCCGATTTCGAACTCGAGACCTGAGATCAGTGACCCTAAGTAATTAGTTATCAAGCCCCATGCGATCGCTTACAGCTTAACACGAAGTTCCCATCAATTACCTGTGACAATAGAGGGCTTCATTATGGTTTTATCAAATTATTTTCAAAAATTATAAATTATTCATGAATTGAAATATTGATTTACTATCACTTATTTAGATATCTCGTGTTACTCGTTATATCTACAAAATGAGTCCCAAAGAAATATCCACAAAGAAATATTCTCAAAGCACGTTCAGGCAAGATTGAAGTTGGCAGGACAGAAATCCCACAGGCTATACCACCTGCTCTTGTCGCCGCAGCTCTCACCGAGGTTGAAATTACAAATCTACAAGTCCATCATAAGACCTACGTTGCTCTATGGTGCACCACTACTGAGACATCTCTACAAAACAACGCTGCAGCGCCTGCAGCATTACCAGAACTCTATCCTTAAAAATATCGTAAGTAGCACATCGCTCGAGGGAGCACTTAACACCACCATCCGAGAGGAGCTTCGGCTTCATTAGTGGGATAACCTAAAATATGTCTGTTAATCGCAATACAAAATACAGAATCCAATAAAGAAATAATGAATCAAAATAATTGTCACAATACTACGAACATAAAAAAATCATTATTCAGTCTTTTCTAGTTCAAAAGCACGTAATAAGTGAAGGGTTTGGCTTTTGCAATATTTTAGCTAGTATTCAATGGGAAAACCCAGCTATGAAATAGGCAACTTCTACTTAATCGAAGAATCGTTTCACTGATCGAAGAATCTTGGTTATCAGCAATACCTTGCAGGTGGTCAGCCTTGGGCGAAGACTAATCATTTGAGTGTTTTGTATGGATGGTGGCTTCGGGTCAATAGCTGGGAATTCCTTCCAAGTTGGTGAAGCTAGTTACTGTGTCTGATTTCTCTCACACTATTACGTTACCACGGCTCTTAGCACACACGTTATTATGAGATTTCGTATAGAATTATTCAATACTTCTTATTCAAATTTAAATATTTAAATTTAATATGCATGTCATATTGTTTATGTTGTTCATCAAATTTCTCAATAATTCGTTGTTAGTTTAATGTCGTATTAAAGAATTTAATTATTAGGGGAAAAATACACTCTTGTTCATTCGAATCAGAGTCGAATGTGAGCAAAGATCATCGAAGTTTATAACTATTGTTTCTGTTTAGAAATACTTTTTTATTTATTTGCTCTAATTATTCTACTTATCTTCTACTGCTAGCTTTTCACCATCATTTCACTGTATATGTTTAGACATTGTTTTTCCATCTTTTTTAACCTCTAAGAACCATTTTTCTAACCTCCCACTTAAGAGGTTGTTTCGTTCTCCTCAGAACATCTTGTTCAAGATCTCCTTATAACTCCATCTGCGAGCATTCTTCAGTTTCACTGAATATTCGATTGTATTAACCCAAGGTCACGGAAGGTGGAAAGTCCGAAAAGTAGCTCGTGCCGGTTATTATGTACGAATAAGTCATTAACTTAAGACGTGATGGAATATTTATGCCGGATTTTTTAATTCGTCAAGCTTTTCAAAATATGTTGTGTCAGGATTATTAACTTTAGAATACCACTTATTCAATTATATATATATATATATATATATATATATATATATATATATATATATATATATATACACACACACAGTCTTATAGAAATTTGAAATTGGTAATATTAGCGTTATTCCATGATACTGGAATGAAGAAGTCAACTTTTTGGATTTTTTTTTTTTTATGAGGAACAGTCTATCTTACCACATACCCAAAATGTAAACTATTTCAATCAAACGAAGAAGTGAATTTTTTCCTTTTATTCTTTTGAAAATACTAAGCATTTGGATAAAATTGTTCGCCTATATCATCGCTGGGTTTTCCCTTTGAGTAGGCGTTAAAATATTGCAAAACCTATTACCTTATTACCTGAATTAGATCTGAGCTGGTAAGATTTTTGGCATCTTGTTCGTGTACTACATAGTTTTGTTGTTTCCTAGTTTTTTAAAATAGATTGAGACACTTGTGAAACATACTCACCTCAGTTCAAGATAAGTTCTTACTTATTATTTAATTGAACATCTCGGAAAGAATTCTTTTTTGTTTTTATTTTTTTTTAAATATAAAAGACAATATAAAAAAATTAAGAAAATACTGTATATTAACTTATTTTAGAAAATTACCATGTAAAAAAAAATAACAAAATTGAACATTCAAAATGTGCATAAAATTAATTTTATAATTTTAACTATAAAAAAAAGAAGCCTAATATGATTCAGAACGCAATCATACTTGCTTTTATACTCGATGCCTTAAGACATATTGTCAACCAGTAGAAATATTTGGGTTCACAAAGTTCAAAACATAACCCGCGAAAATAACTAAAATTCCACTGTAACAAATAAGACACCAAGTTTGTTAACAAAGAAAGTGAATCAAACCAGTTTCGCCACGTTTCATTTCAATCAAAGCCTTTCACCTTCATATTATCGGCTCCTTACTTTACATAACAAAATACTATAATAAATCGTCATGAAAACACTTATTTTTTATTGATCTTCAGATCAGAAGCTTACACAATGCCGCATTGCCTCAAGAGCAAATCACCTTTGGGTTTTCCAACCAATTTACCACCAAACTGCTATTGCTACACATCCGCGAGTTCTAATTATGATAGGCATTCTTGCGTAATTCCTCTGAGTCCGTTTAATATAATAAATAATTATCATATAATTATCATAATAATAATTATCATTAATTTTTCTGTTGTCTGGCATTTTCAAAACAACAGTCCAATGTATTGTTAAACTTAACGCCCGAGAATAGGTGTTCGGTATGAACAGGTACAGCTGAACCCAAGTTATTACAGAATATACCAGTGGGTGTATAAACTAATATAATAAATATTTATTTCAGAAATTGTACGAATGTCAGTTGGCATACATTGTATTTGTGTTCTCATTTTGAAAACTTCCCTTAGCGATTCACACTGAAGCGTGGATGGAAGACACTCCTAGTGTTTCATCTCTCTGTATTAGATCTCTGCTCTACATTCGTCTTAGGAGTGAGAGTCGGTGATTCAATCTTCTCTTCACATTAATCGCATATGATTCCTATGCCAGTCTTCTGTCCATTTTAAGGCTCAAGTATTTAATTGGGTAAAGGAGTATTGCAAAGTGTATAATATAATAAAAAAAATCTCGCCAATAAAACTACTTACTTATTTTTTACCCCTATATAAGTGCATGTTCTATGTATAATAGTGCTGCATAGTGCAAAGGGCTTACTTTACTTTTGACTTTTGACCCTTTGCACTTATATAGTAATATATTTTGTGGAATAGCCCTATCTCCACTGTATTCTTGATTACGTTCTTTTTCTCTGGAACTTTTTACTTTCATTTTTTATTTAACTAGTCTCCTATTGTACTTTGTTTTATTTTTATTTTCCTTTGTGCGTTTTAAAATTTTGGTGTATGTATTTTCTATTTTTATCAGTTGTTCTTCACTAATGGTTTTGAACCAGTTCACCTCCCTTGTGATTCAGTTGTTGTATTTTAGCCTTGGTGGTGCCGGTATGATTTCTCTGGTTGGTATCGCTGCATTTTAAGGTCAAGATGTGCATTATTTCTTTCATTTCCTATTATTATTCCTCTTTCTGTCCTTATGATACCGGAATGGGAAAATACCAACAGTTATCCTTGTCTCCTGGATTAATTTGTGAGACTTGAGGATTTATGTTTGTATTTTTCTTTCCACACGTCTTAAAAAATTAATTACAGCATTTATGAGTTATTAATACTTTATATTTTAGCTTATTTTTGTAATTTGTTCTAATACTGCCACTTTTTGTAGGTTTCAGGACATTTGATATGTTTGCATAATATTTAACATACCCTACTCCTCTACATCAGATTTTCGATAGGTAACATTATTCAATAAACAATTATAGATTTTTTGTTAAATTCTCAATTAAAATAGGTAAATATTGAAATAACTCTTATAATATAAGAATCAATCGCTTGTTTGAAAAAAATGTGTTCACTAACTGTGAGATTCTTAAAATGAATCCAATTCATACGAACTTATTTCTGACTGCCTTGAAAACAAAATTAACAAAACAGAATGAAATTTGAAGTGTTAACTAGGTCGGTTTTAGCAAGCTTTCGATAATTTGAAAGGATGCCTTTTTCCTATATGAAGTAGCGAATCGAAAATCAAGATTAAAAAAAAATAACCAACTAAATAAGTTTTTTCCTAATAAATAAGTTTTAATTAGGTGATTTACATGATGCTAGATTTTTTCAACTAATTTTATCTTTAACGTACCTTTGTTGTTCCTGCTTTTTTTTTTTTTTTTAATTTATTTATTGATATTTACAACTGTATTACAATTATACAACAAGTAAATAGAATGCGTGTTACATCTTGACATGAGAATGACAAGTAGAGAAACTACCCACTGGTAGTACTCAAATCAAAGTTCAATAAGAAGGTCACGTGGCCATCTTCTTTTCAGACGCCTCGGAGGATTATCGGGAATTGAAGAGGAAGCTAGGTTTGAAACTAGAGGGTTTGAGTGGGAATGAAGTTTGCTATGAAAGGATAGATACCGGGTTCGGGCCAAATCAGCAACAAAAGGGACATTAAGGTCGTTATGGATGACTTTATTCTTAACAAAATAAGGAGCATTGAGGATTTTACGAAGGATTTTGGATTGTAGGGATTGGATACGAGAGGAATTTTATGGCTTAGTGGAGCCCCATAGCTCTACTCCGTAAGTCCAAATAGGTCGTATGATGGTCATGTAGATGAGTCTTTTGTAGTTAATTGGGAGCTTAGAGCGTTTGTCTAGTAAGTATTGAAGTAGCCTGAAACGTCGAGCGGTTTCCTGTCTTTTCAGTCTTGTATGAGGATTCCAGGTTAATCGTTTGTCGAGGTGCAACCCTAAGTATCGGATCTGTTCTACAGGCACCAGTGGGATATTATTAAAGGATACTGTAGGGCAGGAAATCATTGGTTTACGACGTAAGGTAAAAGTGATTTGATGCGATTTTTTAGAATTTATTTTAATTCTCCAGTTTTGAAACCATTCTTCTAGATCAGTGATATGGGATTGGAGGCTTTGGGATGCAATAACTGGATTGGTGTTGACTGATAATACACATGTATCATCAGCATACGTAGTAAAGATAGTATTAGGATGAGTTGGGATGTCAGCTGTATAAACTGTATAAAGGATTGGGCCAAGGATACTACCTTGAGGAACACCAGCAGATTGGGAAAAGAGGGATGAATAGAAATTATTATGGTTTACTTGGAAAGTTCTATTTGTGAGATAGGATTGAAGGATGAGAAAGTATGTCGGGGGTAGGAATTTAAGGAGTTTGTAGAGCAAGCCCGTATGCCAGACTCGGTCAAAAGCCTGTTCCACGTCAAGAAAGACGCCCGAACAATATGATCCACGTTCTAATGCAGAGGAGACCACATCCACCACACGATGACATTGCTGAATGGTGGAGTGTGATGCTCAGAATCCAAACTGTTGATCTGGTATTATGTGATTTGCATCAAGGATAGGGTACAATCGTTTAAGGATGAGTTTTTCTAGGATTTTACCCATCCACGGTAAAAGAGAGATAGGACGGTACGAGGATAGGTATTCTGGTTTTTTTTAGGTTTGGGTATCATTTTTACAATGGAGAATTTCCAGAGGTCAGGAAAATATGTGGAGTGGAGTACAGCATTATATATACAGGTAAGGAATAGAATGGCTTTTCTAGGTAGGTGTTTTTAGATGTGAATTGTGATGAGGTCGTGCCCAGGAGCTTTGCGGGAAGGTAATCTGTGAATAATGTTGGATATTTCTGAAGGATGGAATGCTTTGGGTGGAAGGGACATTTGGAGGGGAATATCTAACGCTTCTTTTATATATTCAATTTGAGTTGGCTTAATGATATCAGGATGGGGATGAAAGATTTTGGAAAGTTATTGGCCAAATAACTGTGATTTTTCTCCGTCAAATCTTGTCCAGTTATTTGATTCAGTTAGGAGTGGATGATTGAATTCTTTGAACTTTAGGAGTTTTTTGGTAGTCATCCATAATGTGTTGTCGGTGGTTGTAAGATTTTCAGTCCAGGTAATTAAATTTTGAATTTTGAACTTCTTGATTTCTGCTTTTAGTTTGTTAGTTAATTTTGTATAGATAGTTTTATCTGCTGGATATCGAGTTCTATGCCACTTCGATCTTGCTCTGCGTTTTTCTCTTAATAAGATACGAATATGCTGTGGCAAATCAGTCTGTTGATGGTTATTATTTGTGTGATTTGTGATATTGTCATGTATACTGTTTCTGATTGATGTTGTAAGTTTTTCTATGGCTGTATCAATGTCTTGTTTTGTCTTTAGTGAAATTTTTAAGTCCAGTTTGTCCTCCAAGTCATAACAAAAATCGTTCCAGTTAACACGTCCTGTAATCAATGTGGGAGGGGAAGGCTTGGGAGCGAAACTTGAGTGCAAGAAAAGGAGGACTGGACTATGATCTGATGAAAGGTCGTCCAAGGATTCAATATTGACTTGTGCGGGGGAAATTTGGGATGTGATAAATATGTCAAGGATATCGGGACGTTTTTTGGTAGATGTAGGCCAATAGGTGGGGTTGTTTGGCGCCAGAATGGAATAACTCTTTTTGGATGTTACAGCAGACAGGATATTTCTTCGGGAGTTGGATGTTCGACAACCCCATCGTTGGTGTTTAGCGTTGTAGTCTCCTCCAGCAATGAAGCGTGAACCAAGAGATTGGAATAAGGATTCAAGAAGATTATAGGAAACAGAAATCCCAGGAGGACAGTATACAGCTGAAAATGTGATATGGAAAGGACGAGTTGTTATGGTTACTGAGGTTGATTGGATAGCATCAGTTGGAATGGAAGGAATAAGGGAATGAGACAAGTTTTTGTGAATGAGAATACAAGATCCGGCATGTGAAGTGTTATCTGGGTGGTCTGATCGGTAAGTGATGTAGTCCCGTATGTAGAAATGTGCGCGATGTGTTTCAGTAAGTAAAGCAATATCTATTTGGTTGTCGTGTAGAAATATGTCAAGTTCATCACGGTGATTAAGCAGTCCATTAGCGTTCCACAGAACGATAGCTAAGGGCTTTATGCTCATCGTGGGTAATTAAGAGGGACTTCGCTAAAGATTCTCGTGAGTAGGATGATGAGAGGCTTGATAGTCTCTTGAAGGTCTTTGAGGAAGGATGATAGGATAGAATTTATGTCGATAGGATTTTGGACATGGGATGGATATGAGCCTTGAGTTTGATAGGGATAATTAATGGGCAAAGGAGGGTTGGCTGGGGGTTGTACCCGAGGTGTTGGATTTTCATTCAATGTTTGATGAACTACAGCATTCGTTTGAATGCTGTGGTTGGAAGGGAGAGGATTTGGTTGTTGAGGAGGTAATTTGACCGTAAGGGTGTATGGTGGGGAGGAATTTGTTGACGTGGAGGTTGAGGACAAGGATTGGCTGCCTTGGGCTTGGATATGGGTTCCCGAGGCTTGGATTGGGACGTCTGGGATTTGGTAAAGGAATTCTGAGATTTGGTTTGGGAAGTTTGAGGCGTCTGAGCTCGAGGCTGCTGCTGAATGCTTGATGTTCCCCTAGTTCTGTTGTCCGGAAGTCTATCTGTGGGGTTTACGGTTATATACGGTTGTAATATGGCAGGTGTAGGCAATTCAGGAAAGGTGGCAGTATTGTCAACTTCAGGAGCCTGGATTGTGCTCTTCTCTTGACTTTTTAGCTGATAATTCTTAGTTCTAAGGCGTTGAAAGTTCTTATGAACTGAACAGCCTCTATAGTTCGCTGGGTGATCCTCACCACAAAGAGCACATTTAGCAGGCTCGTTTCTTGATTTCTGACAAGTGTCAGATGAGTGTTGTCCAGCGCATTTGACGCACATAGCTTGATGATGGCAATACCTCTTGGTTTGGCCTAAGGCTTGACAGTTAGTACACTGAACTACAGCATTTTTATGCCTAGGTTCTTCAAATTTTACTGTTGAGTAAACAAGTCTTAAAACTTGAAATATTTCTGGGTTATTTCGGGCTGGTTCAAGTTCAACGAAAAACAATGGAAGGGGGTACTTTTCGGTGGGATGCAACACTGTCGAAATATTTCTTACTTTGTGACCTATTTCTTGGAGGTCACTTTTGATTGCTGTTGTGGGCGTTGAAGAGTGCAGTCCTCTTAAAACGACTCGATACGATTTATCCTGTTGTAATTGGTAACAGTGAAAATCATAGTTCTTCACTGTAAGATGGTTAATTAATTTTTTATAGGATTCCTTGTTCGATGTATTTATTTTAATGTCTTTTACTCTAGAAAAGCATTTAAAATTAGTTTGTCCTATGAGTTCAGATATTTCTTGAGCAAATTCATAAAAATTTGTTATCTTCGTGACAAAAATAGGAGGAGGGTTAGGGTCAATGAACCCTCGGTGTTCTTGGTTTTCATCACGATTGCTTTCTGTAGTTCCAGGGTTGCTGGAAGATGAGGCGATTGGAGATTTGTTTGAATTGACTGCAGTAGTTCTGCTGCGGGTTATGGGAGGCTCCGGTGGTGTGTTGTTTTTGGTCACTGACTTTTTTGACCCAGCTGATTTATTTTTTTTGAGTTGGGTGAGTTGCCGGCTGAGCCAGGGGCAGCCTTTCTCTGACGTTTTTGGAGAGTCCGTGGTTTTAAATATTGCGAATCGGTCTCGCTTATTTCTGAAAATGGAGTCTCTGCCTCCGACACTTCACTACCCGAATTGTCTACTTGCATGTTGAACATAATTAATTATTATTAATGATTAAAATTAGAAATAAATAATTGAATCTCACTAGAACAAAAGAAATAAATTTTAAACAACTTTTCATATTTATATAATAATAAAATAAATATATATATATATATATATATATATATATATATATATATATATATATATATATATTTATATGTGTGTTTAAAACGAATAGACAATAAAAGAAAAGAAAAAAAAAAAAAATGTTGACGAATGCGGGGTTCGATCGAGAGACTGGTTGCCAAGTCTTGACCGTGAACTTGAGGTAAATATTTAAGTGCCGTGGAGGGATTATAGGCCACGTTGCTACCTTCAGCAGCCCGTCACCAATGTATTTACTGAATTTATTGTTTAAAACAGTCACTCACCTCACTGATCTTGGATAAATGTCTTAAAGTACTTATGGATTCATCTGACACAGTTTTGAGAGTTTTTAACAAGAAATATTGTTATAATAACGTAACAAGCACAGAGCGAATTAACAATTTAACATCAGTTGCGGCCATGACACTTGGTACTATCTGCCTTTTTTAAATTTTAAATTCCATCCAAAAGAGAATCGAATATAATTTACATTATACAATATGAGGTACAAGCTTTATTTTCCTTTCTGATTTGTGGAACAAATTTGGCACGTGAGATGCTTATTTAACATTACATTAATAATTAATCAATTGTCATAAACGGAGTTCCTTGAAGATCCTTCTACGTCAAGACGGAAGAATGACATCCCGGACAGCAAGGCGACTGGTACCTGAGCAGCCAAGGACCGGACATGCCTCCAATATTATACACTGCTGTTAGAAGTCGATGACTGTACTACTCTTCTCCGTACAGTTTATGGCTTTGTACTTTCATCAAGGACGATCTATTACAATGATTAAATGTGTGGTATTCATCAGGTGCTCGAATTAATTGAAGGAAACAACACCCAGAGGAAGCCACGTCAATCGAGTAATTGACCCAACCCGGATCCGCGTGGCAGGTAATTGTTTTTTATGCGGAACTGAAATTTCCTGAAACAGGCCTGGTGAATAAATAGTTGAGTTAATCGTATTGAGGAATCGTGTCGTTCTGTTCGACAAAAAATGGAGGGTGATATAGTAGCTTAGTGGGTAGGGAGCTGAGTTGCTGTGTCGAAAGTTCCGGGTTCAAATCCGGCTGTGGCTGAATTATTATTTAATCTGCTAACAGCCATGGATGAAACCTGTGGTATCAGAGACCCTTCTTATTCTCACCCAGATTCTAAAAAGAGGGTACCATTAATTAGGGAAAAACCTGGCGGACAAGCGTGCTGTAGGTTAAATCAAGTTCCTACACATCCTTTGTTCTATAGTCAAACAGTATAGTCTCTTCCATGTGGCTTAACTCTAAGCGACACCTACCGAACTGATAGCAAGCCATCAATCCATACGTAACAATAGTTCATCAGCAAAATATATTTTACATCTAATGAAATTTTAGGTTGCAATATCCCTTTGGTCTACTTAAGCATATAATGGTAGCATCAATGGACGAACGAGATATGCGATAGGAAATAGTTGTTACAATACATAATCTGCTATAAATATCAATGAGCCTTGTGAGAGACTGGCACCAGCTTTCTGTATTTTATTATATTCAGCTGCTCAGCCAAGCAGTTCCTGTTTGGACTTTCCCCGCGAACCGGTGTACTGGTGATATCATGTCCCGTTGGCAGCATCTGGGATCCCTGAGCAAGGTACCACCATCTCAGCAGTTTCGTTCTGGAGAAATCTTTGCTGGGGTAAATGACCGGGATGCTAAAAGAAATTTCAGTCTTACGATTTCAAGTTATTTTGTATGCATTAGGGAACATATACTTAAGTATCCTAAGCAAAAATTATCAAATCTACATAAATTAAAAGTTTGGACGAAAGAAAAAAAATGAACCCCATACGGTTAGTATACAAGTAGAGGAATATTTAAGATTTAAAACACGAGAAAACGTCCGAATCAGGATATTTATTAAAACCTCATGACATTGCCAGAATTTCATGTTTGATAGTTTTCAGTACCTCGTTTGTTTGTTTATTTAACGTCACTTTATGCTGCTATGGCTAATCGGACGATGCTAAAGTGGGAGCTCTAAATTTTGACTATCCAGGTTTAACTAGGATAGGGATTTTTAACGAGTACATGACATCGTACAGGCTCGGGACCCCCGTTTAACGTCCCTTCCGAAGGACGGCGTAACTAAGGATTTTTTACTCCCTTAAAAAAATCCTAGGGCCACCTGCCGGCCACCTACGAACACGCGATCTTGGGTTTAGTAGTTTGTTACGCTAACCACTAGAACACAGGTTTCAGTAGCTCGTTTGTTTCTTCATTCATCGTCATATGCTACCTTTATGCTATCTTGGCTAATCGGCCGATACTACTACTACAGCGGGTGTCTTAGGCTTTAAGGAGTACAACAAAGCACAAGACCGAGACTGGCGATTTTACGTTCCCTCCGAAGGTAGGCTTAACAAAGGATTTTTCAATCCCATTAATATATTAAGGCCACCTACCAGTATCAGAACATGCGACCTTGGGCATAGAAGGTTGATCTGCTTACTACTACACTACAGGTGACCTCCGACCAATGTTTAGTCGTAATAAATACAACAAAATCTGAACCAAACGTATAATCTAACCCAAAACGAGTATTTTCAACAGAAAGTGAAACAGAAGTCTACACGTGTATATAGATGCTAACGCACGAGTGAATAAGATGTAAAATAACAAGGAAATCTGGTGTCTACTTTGAAAATCATGGAATACCGCTCAAACATGAGATGCGTTGTCGTAATAGAATAGAATAGAAAAATAATTTAATTCTAAGGCGATGAAAAATAACACAAGGGAACAACATTTTTGTTGCATGAAATATTTTGACTAATATTCTACTTCCTCGAGGTGCTGATTTAAGATCTGAAGTCAGTTTGTTTGTATCAGCTTTACTTTTGGGGTTATAATTATAAACTGTTTTTTAAGATGAAAATATTTTTTATTAAGAAAACTATTAAAAAAATTACCACTACATATCAAAAAATTTTCTTTTGTAAGATTTTCTGGCTTGATTCGGTTCACGGGGGCTGTTTTTAATGCTCCAACAATAGTCCGCCATCATGTGAGCATTCCAGTGACCTTGGTAACGTTCCTCCATAGTTCGAATGTCCTGATGGAACCGTTCCCCTTGTTCTTCACTCAGATCACCAAGATTTTCAGGGAAACGATCCAAATGGCTGTGGAGGAAGTGTACTTTGATGCTCATATTGCAACCAAGCTGCTGGAAGTGTAACAACATTAGTTCAATATGCTCCGCATAGCTTTCTTCCTTTTTGTTTCCCAGAAAATTTTGAGCAGTCCAAACGAATTCATTCCAGGCATTTTTTTCAATATCAGTCATGTAACTAATAAAGTTTTCATCCTTTATCAACCTTCTTATTTGGGGACCATCAAAAATTCCATTTTTAATTTTTTCTTGGCTCAAATTAAAGAACTTCTTAGAGATGTATTTATAGCAATCACCACCCTTGTTCAAAGCTTTGACAAATTGTTTCATGAGCCCTAGTTTGATATGCAAAGGTGGCAGTATTATTCGATCCGTGGGCACAAGGGGCTCATTTATTACATTCAGTTGTCCCGGAACCATAGATTGCCTGGAAGGCCAATCTTTTCTAATCCAGTGCTCAGACCTAGCTCTGCTGTCCCATAAACAAATAAAACATGGATATTTTGTATATCCACCTTGTTGTCCAAGAAGAAAATTCACCATTTTTAGATCAACACTTATCAACCACTTTTGTTCGTTGTATTTGATTCTATCCATTACAGAAGCTACAGTAGCATATTCTTCTTTGACTGTAGTTGAATGTGCAATCGGTATCGAACCCAGCTTATTGCCGTTATGCATAAGTACACATTTCAGGCTACGTTTAGAGGAGTCAATAAATAAACGCCATTCATTTGGATCATACTTCTGTACTCCCATTGCTTTCAATAAACCAGGAACATCTGAACAAAAAGCAAAGTCGTCATCTTTAGAAAAGAATGACAGCAATTCTGCCTCTCGGTTACGATAGTATGAAATTCTTGTTTCTGGGGTTAAAAGATTTCTTTGCTTTAATCGAGAAGCTAGAATCTCCGATGTCTTTTTAGAAAGACCAAGATCTCTGATTAATGCATTGAGGTCTTCCTGATTAAAGAGCTGGGGCTCAGAAGTAAAATCAGGGTAAGAATCACTTGTCGGACTTTCATCACTTGAAGAATAGTTTTGTTTTTCTATATCATGATCATTTTGTACAGATGAAGAAGCTTGGGGTACTGGTGCATCGCCAGAGAACAAGACTGGTCGAGTAACAGATAACAAGTTTGGATAAGACCATTTCGACCGGTTATTTTTATTAATTCCATTAATATCAATCACACAAAAATAACAATCATCTTGATGATTATTAGGTTCCCGCCAAATCATTGGTGTTTGATACTTAAAATGGGGTCTTTTCTTATTTGCCCATAATCTCAAAGACTCAACACATGTTTTACATACCATATGAGGGATCCAGTACTTGTCACGGATGTCCAAAGCGAATCCAAAGTAATCAAAGTATACCTGTGTTATAAACTCTGACACACTTAGCCTACAATTTTTGAATGTATATTCACCACAAATGTTACAGAAATAGTTTGGATCGTTTCTACAGATATTTCTTAACTTGGACATTGTTATTTAACACAAGAGCACAAACTTTTTCACTAAACAACTCAGTTGAATTGAAGTTTGAATGTGACTAGTACAAATATATGTCTATCAGCTGTTTGCCAAAAACAAAAGGTGCTGGAGAAAAACTGAGGCTAGATTTGTAATCACCAACCTCTAATTAGTAAACAACAGGCCTAAAACTCCATGCAACAAAAAATTAATAAAAATTTGTTCCCTTGTGTAATCATAGAATATATACCTGGCCAAGGGAGTGCATAATAAGAATCATATAGTATTTACATAAGTACTTGAATATATATATAGACCGGAACATAAAAAAAATTAAACCTAAAAATAAATAAAAACCTAAAATGACAAGAATTAAGCCAACAAAATATTAAATACGCATAATATTTGGAATACACATGCTCAATTTTCGGAATAATCGTCTATAATGGATAAGTGATTAAAACAATTATAAACCGTATTGTAAATCAACGTTCAGATTTTTTGCTTAATTTCATTTAATGTAAAACTCAAAGCCATGTTCAAATTGGCCTCCGCTATTTCTCACACGAAAATTAAAATCCGTGCACGACTCTACGACTTATTTCCTCCAAGAATCCCTTCCAAAAAAGGACCAAAACTAGAGATTTGAAATTATAGTTCTTTCCTGAGTATGGTCCAGTGAGCAAAGTCGCAAATAATCGCATAGGACATAGTGGGAAAGGTAATAACCCGGGTTAATCTCAGCGGTAATAAGAGATCACGCTACAGCGACGTCTGATGGCAAGAGATGTCAGTAATTTACCCGACAAGCACCGCTAAGTACCAAAGCACCTAAGGAGTTATTGCCGTCTCTTGGAAATTTTCAAACTGTTGTCTCAGTATTTTTTTTTTCATTCATTACAAAATTCATTGTGCATTGTTTTCAACCGATTTTTACCCACAGTATTGCGTTTGAATTAGCAAAAAGGGAAGAGGTAATAGCGAATTGATGCAGGGTACTTGGTATTGTGAAGAAAAGCTACATATACAGTATAAACTGTTTTAGACCTACAAAGAAACCACCATTATGTTTTTTCTCATGCAATTTTTTTATTATTTTTACTAATAGTTTATACTGTCAATTTTAAGATAATTCACTGTTTTCAATTATCTTAGCTAAAAGAAGCATTAGTGTTTGTTGAAGAAAAATAATACTGTTAAATAAAGAAGACTGCGAAAAACTAATTGCCTTTCATATTCTGCATATTTTTCACTGGGAGTTGTATATAAAAACAGTAACTACCGAAATACCGGCAAACTCTAGTCACATATTTATTTCTTAAACCTCAAAATATTTAAAAATTAGTTATATATTCTCACACACATATATGAGATTTGTAAATTAGGTAATGAGACTGATTTTCTAGTCTTCGATCTTGCAAGTATACGCCTCCAGTACAAGTTTTGAACACAAGTATAGACATTTTCACAAAAGTTCCTAGTGACATTTTTTGTAATAAAGTTTTTTTTATAGCGTTATTAAAACAAGTGATGGAACATCAATGTCTAGAACTGTTGTGCTATCAATTTATGCTTCAGACTTGGACACAGCGCGACGGAAAATTTTGGACAACTACTTCAGGCCTACGCAGAGAGTCCAGGTTTTTAGGTGGATTAAACAATTTTCAGAAGAAATAGAATCAATTGAATTCTAGCCATTGAGTTAGGAGTGAGTCATAAAGGGTCTATGCCTCAAGGTCAAATGGTTAATCAACATGTTTACCAAGGAGGTCTCGATAGCTTTGTGAGAGAAAAAGAGTCGTGCGTGTGAGACCAACCTCAGCCTCCACATTCACCTGACTTGAGTCCTTGAGACATTTTTCTATTCCAAAGATTGAAAAATCACCTCAAGTGGCTTTATTTTGGATCATTGGAGAATTTTATAACAGCCGTAACCGACCAACTGTAGGCTGTTCAGTGACCGAGTTTCAGCACTGCATTGAGGAAAGGAAGAAGCGCTGTGTTTTCCCAAGGTAGTAGGAATTGTAGAAGGAAGACAATTATAAAAAATCATTACTTAATTTACAATCCCGTATATATATATATATATATATATATATATATATATATATATATATATAAACAGTCAGTTGCCTCGAACCAATGAGGGGCGAGCTCAGACTACAGGATGCAGTGAGCGGAGATTCTTGCTTTCTCTAGGGAAAGTGTTAGAAAGCAGTGGCGACCTTTCATGGTCTCCTTGCGTAACTGCATCAGGTGACTATTCCTGTTGGCCACTTCTTTTAAATCAGCCCGTATACCTATATATTGTTACTAAATACCACCGATTATGGTGTTTCCTTAATGAATCATGTAAGTATTTTTATTTTTTAATTTAAAAAATAAATTCTTCAATGTTTTCCCTTCTGTCAAGCAAATACCACTGAATTAACTTAATTTTTGTTTTTGTAATGCAAATGGACCTTTGTCACTAGAATGTAGACCTAAGCCATTCAAAATATTTTTTTTCGACAAATACGATATAAAATACCACTGTGTTTTTTATAATTATTAAGTCTTTATTTTTTCTAGGGTAAGTTTCTTTTTTTTTCTATTTTTATTTGTATAATCTTCTCCTCTTTTACCACCAACGGTGTGAGGATCCGTTCTTTAGAGCTTAATCCATGAATTCCTCTTCTGTCAAAGGCCTCCTGGATTGCGCCTTCCCAATTATTTTTAAAGAGCGTTTCCTGGGGATACCACGTAGAGGTAGAGGTCGGTCTTAAACCCCCTTAGAATAACAATAGAAAACTAAAACAACACATATAATGTCTTAGAGCAGTGGTTCCCAACCTGGGGGGTGTGAAGACAAGTCAGGGGGGGGCGCGAGACAAGTTGAAAATAAATAAAAAAAATTCTGATTTAAGTCTGGATATTCTCTCTTTCCAGTACTTATTTATGTTAAATTGAAAATTATTATGTTGTATCTTGTGTTAGTAAAACTAAATGTTTTGTTTTTAATGTAATACTTGTTGTTGTTTTTTTTTTTTTTCATAGGCCCATATAAATTATGAGCAAGGAGAGCGTGGAATACTTTCGTTTGAACAAGGAGGACATGGTACAAATAATGTTGGGAACCTTAGAACAAAATGCAATTACAAATTAATAAATTAATTAAGTGAAAATAAATATGAGTTAGCTCACAAATTAAAAGGAAGAATAATACATAAAGAAGGTAACAATAATTATAAAAAAAGAAAAAATATGTATATAAATTTATATGATTAAAAAATTAATAAAAAGTGAAGTAAAATCCCAAACCAACTGAGCGGCCGTAACACCAACAATAAAATGAAACATTTAGATGAAACAATTGAAATTAAAATGTTTAAAAAAATTATGTTCTTTTAAAGAAATGTAAGCTTCTAGATGGGTCTATACTTTACTCTGTAGAAAGTGAGAAAATGGCGTCGAAGTCATTTTCTAATGTCATCTCGAAATAATTCTTAAGTTACAGTTATGTTCTTTAAAACCTTTAGACCAAATTATTTATCTGTTTAAATTGGATATTTATCTGCACTGAGTAATAGTAATATTAAGCGCTATACTTTATTTTAGAATTTTATGACAGAATAAGCAATTTTATATAGATATTCGACTGACCGTAAAATGTTTTTATCATGAACATTTGATCCAACTCATTATACATTTGCATGTTGGAGGGATCGATTTCATAAACGCTGACGGTCATGAGACTAATGGCTTCTGCCGTTAAGAGTTAAATGAGCAATTTTCAGTTTCTACCTTAATAATGAACTTTAAATTTTTTTAAATGCTTTTAATTTTCAATCATTCAATTAAGAAAATGATAGAACTAAAATGTTATGGTATGGGAGCGGGGTAGCTCAGTGCTTAGAATACAGAGTAACTATGCTGAAGGATCCTGTTTCAAATCCGGCTGTGGCAGGTTAATCAATTTATCTGGTAACAGCTATGAATGGACTCTGAGGTATCTACCGACCCTTCTGGGGTTCACCCAGCCTCTATGACCTCTCTGCACAACCGTTTTCCTAGAAACAGTATAGTCTCTACCTTCTCAATCCAAAGCCCTTCATGGATTTTAGTGGTACAGGTTTTTTTTTCTGGCTGATAGTAAAATGAGGTAGCATTACAAATTAACTATCTATTTATATATTGCGTATTGAAATGTCTTAAAAGGGTAAAATAAATGATAGGTCTTTTTTAAATTGTTGATGTGATAAGCTGTCTTTGTTTTAAATTTTATTTATTGTTGCCTGTATCTGAAACAGCTTGAATTGGCAAAACTTAAAGTCAGTTTAGATCTTCACTTTTTTTTTTTACTTTAAGCTTTTTTTGGTGAAGCTGACAATAATTGTTTAAAATGACTTCATTGAGGTTATTTATATCGGTAATTTTTATAGAACCAATATAATTCATTGTGTACACTTTATACACCTGAGGTATAGTGGTTAGCATAACAACCAACTATCGCGGGTTCACAGCCATACGGTTGGGTTTAGTATTTTTTAAATGGAATCAAATATCTGGAAAGACAGAATTTAGGACTCCCACTTAGCATCGTCCGATTAGCCATAAAAGTGACATTAAACGAAATAAACAACTTACTATACATTTGTATTTTTAATACATATTTAAGATTAACTGAAAAGTGTACTTAGATATCGTCCCTGCCGTTTCCAACTACCGAATGTGAAAATCGGTACTTTTGAGGAGAATTAAAATAATAAGTTTCAAGGTTAATAAAAATTAGTGCCTATGGTCAAACTAATGACATTCGTTTTACATTGTTTTTGTGACTGATAAATGCCTCTATGTGAATTTTATACCAATTATCAATCCTAAAGCAACTGCTATATGTCGAAAACGAAAACGGTGTTATGGCAGAGACGATATATAAGAATACAAGTAAAGTAATACACCAAACTTTTTCCGAATAACCAGATATTCATACTGTATAAAGAAAGAAGTACGCACATGTGAAATTGAGGACGGTCATTAGTAACGCCTGTTTGAGCACTAATCGGAGCCGATTTGCCGAGACAAGTGGCTACATGATTTCGCGGTTCCCTGCGCTATCAAAGAGACAAGTGGAGAATTATCTTGAGGAATATCTGCTGAATAATCTCCTCCTGCATAACTTCGCCTTGGCGATGAGTGCCACTGCCAACACAATAGTGCATCAGCTGATCTGATAAGTCCTTGGACTCGGTGAGATCCCGATAGTCAAGTCATACTTCGTCACACTTTCGTGCTTCTTCTTTCGGAGGATGTAATAAATAAATATATTATACATTTTTTATATATTTAATGTCATTTTACACGACACGATCAATCATACGAAGCTGCAGTGGGTGTCCTAAATCTTGCCTATCCAGTTATAATTAGGATAGGGATTGTTAAAATGTAAGTGGTACATCATAGGCTCGGAACCGTCATTTTACATCCCCTCCGAAGCGGGTCATTTTACACTCTTTAAAAAGTTCTAAGGATACCTGTCGGGCTACGAACTCATCACCTTATGCTAACCACTTTACCACAGGTGACCCCTATTTTATATATTATTAAATGTAATGTGGGAAGTATGTTTAATTTTAATTGGTGTTGGAGATCGACTCCTTTGTTTCCAAAATGGCTGCTTCTGTAACAGTATGTATCTGTACATCTCTGTTTCGTTTAAGTTAATTTCGGTATCATATTAACTCCAAACGATGAACATCTCTTAAGTGTATTCTGTCCTTTTATTATTAATATGGCAAATATATATATATTTATTATTAAAAAATGAATGGCATAGAGATGTTCTCAACGCAAAACAGCTGAATATCAACAAAGTTTTCATGGCCATATCATACAATCATGTTTATCTACCTTCCAGTCAACGCTAAAATTTTATGATAATGCATTAGAGTCTAAAATCTAATTGCAGATGTTTACGAAAATTGAAGTGCATTGTTTTTGAAAAATAATTAGTATTCATAATTACCTAAAAAAACGAACAAATAAAATATTCTTTATTTTTTTAAGATGTTTTAAAATATGATACAACAACATTAATATGTTAAAACAATAACATTTTCAACACAATCCTTACAAAACCAATTTGACTTATATACGTATCCTACATTAAACCTTTAGAAACATAGAATAAAAGTTATTTTTCTTAAGGTAAAACTGATTTGTATCACTGCTCTGTAGTCTTTACAACAAGGAAAACCCAATATTTATCAACCTAATTAAATTATGCACTTTAGAATTAATGAGCAAGATATGGGCAGGATTCGTGGAAAGAACAATAGACGTTGACACAGTCATGGAAGGTTTCGACAGAACCAGAACCAACTATAAAATGAAACATTTAGATGAAACAATGGAAATTTAAATAATAAAAAAAATATGTTCTTTTAAAGAAATGTAAGCTTTTAGATGGGTCTATACTTTACTCTGTAGGAAGTGAGAAAATTACGTCGAAGTCATTTTCTAATTTCATCTGGAAATAATGTGATTCAAGCGCATTTTATTATTTTTTCCAGACTCTGGAACTCGAACTATTATCCAGAATCATGCCCACGATTTTTTTATATAAAGAAAAAAAATTATTAAAATCTATGGCAATGACTTTATACTTCCCAGTTAGTAAATTCATAGTAAGGCCATAAGTCTAACTCTTAAAAATTTATTACCAATTGGTAGTTGATCGTCCTCGCCGCTGCTTGGTATATTTGTCCTGAAGATGGCCTACACTGTAGGCCGAAACGTCGGCACACAATAAATAAGTATACACTTATTAAGGTGTTTTTATTGACTGCATCCCCAACTATTTCTTCCTTACATTAGAAGTTACAGTCAACCAATTCTTCTCTAACTTAAAAATTTATCATTGAAATTGATCGGCCATTCTTAAGTTATAGTTATATTCTTTAAAACCTTGAGACCAAATAACAAGGAAAACCCAATATTTATTAACCTAATTAAATTATGCACTTTAGAATTAATGAGCCAGATATGGGCAGGAGCCATGGAAAGAACTGTAGACGTTGACACAGTCGTGGAAGGTTTCGACAGAACCAGCCGACTGCAGGTGTTTCGCAAGTTAATGAATGTCTCAATGCTCCCGAACTCTCCCTCTTATCAGGATTCCTCTTCTATGTCTTTATTTACTTCCGTTATAACTTTCAGGAGTCTTTTTAACAACAGAAGATAATAACTTTCTAATATGAACGACATCTCAAAATTATTAAATGGTTTTCTTTCTAAAATAAAACGCCAATACATTGACAGGCAGGCAACTCCTAACAACTAGCCTGACAATAATTATTTTCAATAATTATTTCAATAAGGCGCTGTGGTCAGAGAGGTTTTTAGGTAGAGGATCTTGAGTATGGAAGGATTCTAGTGAAGAGAGAAAAAGAAGGCTAGGACGAAGTGTTCCGAAGACAGAAATGAGCAGTAAAGTGAAAGGATGAAAGAATATTGGAAGATAGAGAAGAGAAAACAGAAGGATGGGAAGAAAATGACTCGTCATTCCCTAATATCCCTCATCTAAAAGAAGAAGAATGTTTAAATATATTTTCACGGCTAAATAAGATTCCTGATTTGTAGCACGTGCTTTTGTAGCTTAAGTTGAAAGTACTGAGTCATTCTTTTGGTTTCGTATTAAAAAATTAAGGGGATTTCCCCTCCTCTCGGTATGTTAAAACATAGCCAGTATATTTTGGATTTTCCATTCCATATTTTTATTTTTTTGCCTCGTATTCTGTTAATTGGATTCTGCTTTTTTTTATTGTGGAGTTATACTATGTCAGGAGTTATTTGCATTCAAGGTATTCCCCATACAGAGTTGTTTACAATGACATCCAGATGAAAATAGAAAAATGAAGGAATATCTCTATGGTAGAGAAATTCATTTAACATATTTAATTAAATTATTTTAATCCTTAGGTTGTTTCTTCTCTATTTGATACCATAATTGATCATTGCAATTATAAGTCAAAATTAAAAAAACCCAATGAGTCACAGGTACATATATTTATTTACATTTCAATCTAATCGAAGTTATGACCAGCTTGAAGTATAAGAATAGTTTAATAATATTATTGATTTCGGGATGTCTTGAGTAATTATTGATGATAATTACTTTACTTATTATTTATTTTAATGCCTAACTTTATGTTAAATCGGGTTCTTTTCTAGAGTTTGGTTGCGTGTTTACCAATTTACTAGTCAAATTTATTTTTTTAGGTTAATTTATTGATTTTTACAACTATAATAATATTACAACAAGTAAATCTGCTAAAATGACATGAAAAAAAAACATCGATAGCACTCCAATAATGTTATATAGTAGAAGGTCTCGAGGCCATCTTCTTTTCAGACGCCTCGGAGGGTTATCAGGAATAGTATGGGAAGCAAGTTGAGAGATTAGCGTATTTAACTTTGTATGGAGCTTGTCATGGAAGCATAGGCATCTAGTTTGGGCCAAATCAGCAACATATGGGATATTAAGATGGATGAGTTTGTCCGTGACATTATAAGGAGCATTGAGGATTTTACGAAGGATTTTTGATTGTAAGGATTGGATACGAGATGAATTGGTTGGATTAGTAGAGCCCCAAAAATCAACTCAGTATGTCCAAATAGGTCTGATAACTGTCATGTAAATGAGTCTTTTGTAATTAATTGGGAGCTTGGAGCGTTTGTCCAGTAAATGTTTGAAGTAGGCGAAAACGTCGAGCAGTTTCTTGTCTTTTCAGTCTTGATTCAGAGGATTCCAAGTGAGACGTTTGTCCAGAAGGACTCCTAGTTAATGTATCTGTGCGACAGGGGTCAGTGGAATATTATTAAAGGATACAACTAGAGCAGGAATTCGTAGGTTTCCGACGAATGGTGAAGGTAATTTTATGGGATTTGTTAGGATTTATGTTAATGCTCCAATTTTGACACCATTCTTGAAGGTTTGAGATATGGTATTGAAGAGATTGGGATGCAAAAAATGGATCCTTATCTACTGATAATACACAGGTGTCATCAGCGTACATAGTGAGGACAGTTCTTGGATGAGTTGGGATGTCAGCTGTATATATCGTGCATTGGATGACACCCAGGCACTACCTTGAAGAACACCGGCAGACTGGGTAAAGTGTGAAGAGTAGGAAAAATTATGGTTTACTTTAAAGGTTCTATTACTGAGGTAGGAACTGATAGTAAGTAAGTAAGTAGAAGGTAAGAATTTACAGAGATCGCCCGGATGCCAGACTCGATCAAAAGCCTGCTCTTCTTCGAGGAAAGCTCCCGTGCAGTACAAGTTAACTTAATACCTTATTTAAACCATCGATATTGTATTAATAACTGTATAATGCATCTGGATTATGTATGAACCTAAATAACTACTATGAGTATGCTTTATTAGTAATATTTCTTATTTAATTTGTATATTATCAAGCAATAATGTATTCAGAAAATTTGAGGATTGCTATAAAATACGTACGTTAATTAAATTGATACTTATCTTGTTTCTATTAGAGATACTTCTATATTTCTGAGCGGCCCCCGCTAGTAGCATCTCCACACTCTGCTGCTACCAAAGTCTCTGTCTTCTTCCCTCGACATCTATCCTTCTTCCATGTCTTTTGATGCCGTGTCTTCGACTGTACTCCTTGCCTTCCAGGGCCTTTGTGCCCCCTTTCAGGAGGGGTATAGACATCTGCCTGCGTGACTAATTTTTCTAACCGTCAATTTATCATAGTTCTTGATTTATCATTCCTTTTTTTTTTCAATATCAATCAATTTTTCATTACTGATTATTGACTTATCAGTAATCCAGTATTTTATCAGAAGTATGGTTAATAGTATACAGATCTATTGAAAAATGGACCTATAAATTTATATATTTTGATTTATATCTTTTGGATAATTATAATATACCCGGTTATATGAAGTATCCAGGTAAAGTACTAACTCTCTATAACCGCAGTCTGGATAGCTAAGACGTTAAGATGACGGGTTAACGTATTATCGCTAATTACTATGGTACATATTTCAACCGTGGTCTATTCTAATAGCCCATGTTATATTTATTATAGTAGTCAATTGTACTTATTACAGTAGTGCTGTACTTGTTAATACTGAAAGACTTTTTAGAATGTTTAAAGTTCCTAATAGAAAGACTGTCCGTCCAAAAAATCTTGAAGCCCTTCAAGACTACATATAAACACTACATATGAATAATAATCATAGTATTTATACTCTTTCTTCTTAATATTCATGGAAAGCGGTTAAGTATTTCAGGATCAGAGAATATTTTATTTATTTTGTCATTACTAAAAAAAACACTAAAAATCGTAATAATAAAAATAATTAAAACATTTAATATGTTCTTTAGCAAAACAATATCTTAACGATATATGAAAAAGTAAGCCATGATTCTAAAAGATTTAGACTATTATAACAGAACCAATTAGCTTAATGAAATGTATTAGACCATTTAAATCATCTTAGTGAGTGGGTGGTCTTTAATTGTGAACGACAGAACTTTTAATTTGCATCGTATGCAAACGTAATATGGGACAATAGGATCTTTATTATTTTAGAGAGGAAAATAGTTGACTGGAAGATTCTAATGAAGGATAGAATTGGTCAGGGGGAGCAGTCAATAATAACAAAAAAATAAGAAAAACTTGTTTTTTAATAGTTCCAACGTTTCGGCCTACGGTGTATGCTTCATTCAGGGTTAAGAAAGAAAAACAGAAAATAACTATAAAAATATTGCAGTACTGAGGATTATAGAATAATATATACAAATAGAGTTACAGAAAAGTAATGAAATATAGCGTCGGATAAATTATTAAGGATAATATATGAAAAACAAAATGATAAAATGTGTATATAAAAAACTGATAATGTAAAGAAATACAAAAGGTAAGAAAAATGAGAAGGTAAAAAGTAAGATACAATATGAAAAATACTGTGAGACTTAAAAGTATAAAAAACCTAGTTAAATATCAGGTAGCGATATAAAATTTTATGATAATTTACGTATTAGAAAGTATTTATAAATATGAATAAATATTAATAATATTTAATTTAATATTAATATATAATACTTTATTATTTTAATAATGACGCTATAAACTATTTACTAATTAATAGTCAAACAATACTTAAGAAAATGTGAGGTGTGTAGCCCACATTTGTTACGTCTACTTTGGCATTAATAATACAAATCAAATGGGAAACAAAACTGGCAAATAATGATTTAAAAAGTTATAAATTTTCCACTTGGCTGACGAATGAAAAGAATATTTATTTATTAACTGCAGAATTTGAAGGATTTTTATTTTAATAATCTAAAATTAACATACAACTTTAATTAATGAAGTATAATAAATAATATGAAGGTAAATAAAAGTCTTGGATTATTGCAATTAACTTGACCTTAGTTCCCGGTATATATTTTAAAGCTCGTAAAATCAAAATCATTGTAACTAAGGATAATTGGTTTATATATTTTTATTTGAAAGGAAAATATATGTGCAGGACTGGGATTCGAACTCGGGTCCTGGACATATCTTTTCCTTTCAAATAAAAATATTTAAAAATTACAACTAACAAAAAAAACAAAAGAAATAAATTAATTATGCTAATTGGTTTATATTTAGCTTCTTTCAAGGGAATATCGTTTTAATATTTTCATTTGTTCTCCACGATTATTTTAATTAATTATACGAAATTTACGGTGAATTCATTTGGGTATGAATTCATTTTATCATTGATAGTATATATCAATAAATTATTGTTATCAACTTTAAAAACTGTAACAATTACCGACTTTATATAGATTAATGAACTGAACTATATATACTGTTTAGGTATTATCATCATATACACTTCGTAGTTTGTGTTGAAAGGATCATTTCTCGATGAAATGATTACTGAAATCTACATATTTCCCATAATTACACCCTCATTTCAAACTAAAACTCAAGATTGTATTCATTTTCGAGAATATTAAAATTGAAATGAATGGAAAATTAAAAATTGTTGTGACTTAATTCAGAGCCGAAATGATAACTTCATTTGTTTATGCGAATTATGTCCTTCTTTATGTGAATTCGTTTGTTGCATTCTTAAATTTCTGGTTATATCTCTAACTCCAATCTGGAAGCTACACAATATACATACTTACCCTTACTAAATCATGCTGCTGTTGAAGAAAGATGGCGAGCCTGTCTGAATGCTCAAGGAAATCACCTTGAACATTTAATATGAATGTTAATGGTTTACATTTAATAAATAAAGTAGTTGGAACAAACAAAATAAGTTTTATTTATATACTATGTCTAAATAATTCGTAACACTGAAATCTTGAGAGGTGATCTCCTAAACAAAGCGTTGGCGAACCTACCTTCATAGGGAATTTTTTTCTTGTTTTGAGGTCCTTAGTTCAAATTTTCAGTTTGCCCATTTAACGCTGAAATACCCTTAAGTAATTCAATTTATTTATTAGAAACCATTTAATGGTAATTATAATATAACCGATAACATTTTCCATTATTTTAGTTGTATTAGTACTTGTAAGCAATAATATTATAATTATGGTTTATCAATTAGTCTATTTTAATTAATTTATATATCGAATTAATTGATTGTTTAAGTGATCAATGGATCAATTTTTACATTAAAAATAACGTAAGCTATTTATTGTTCGAAATCGATTAATTGAGATAATTCATTAATTGAGAATAAAAAACGGTTATAATCACCATCCTCGCCGGTTCATTTGCTAAGTACAAAGTTAAACGATTGATTTTATGGATGCAATATTTTTAACGGTGCCCTTATACGTGCCAATAATGTTCATTCGATATTATGGTGTGAATTTGTCGAAGAATTGCATACTTACCTCGTATCTATTCCCTAAATATGAGTGATGGAATGTGTAGGACTGCAAAAGTATATTCCTGCTTTAACTGTACTTACATAAAAATAATATAAAACATTATTAAGAATTTATGTGAAATAATATGCTATGCGCCTAACTTTTAACCTGCAGACTCAGATGTTACATATTCTCCGTGTTATCATACGAATCAGAAGCATGGGCACTTACCGATTCTTCAGAAAAAAGGTTCGTAAGCATTCGAGAAGTAGTTTTATCGGCATATGCTCACTTTCATGGGAGCACCGTGTCAGATACGAAAGCATACTATTAATACTAATGCCCATCAATATATTGAACAGCATCAAAATATATAGAACGGCATACTTCGACTATGAAAAGTTCCATCTGCAGCAAGATTGAAGGAAAGGGAGGTCCAGGTCGTAGGCGTCACATCTATTTGAAAAACCTCAGGCAATGGACAGGGTTAACATCTGCAGACTTGTATCGTGCAGCGGTCAGTAAAATATGATGGCCCGTTATAATAGGCAATATCCAAAGAGGCAATTTTAGAAGAATTTTAGATTTTAAAAACATATTTTTTTTATATTATAGATGTTAATTTATTTGTAATTATAAGCTAACGTTTGAGCAGTCAATTGAAACAGACAGTTTAGGTTATTCGTTAATAAATTGAGGTTTGGAGATTTGAACATCTCAACTCCAAAGCACATGATGCGTTCCATTGAAGAAAAAAAAATTTCATCACCATGCATTATAAATATTTTTTATTTTATAGTTAGCTTTAATTGCTAAGATACATAATTGATTGGTTAATCATCCTTTTAGTGGTTGTTAATATTGCGTAATATTTTGTAGTCTGGTAAAAGGCTACACCCACTAACCTTAACCTAAATCCAACAAATTTCAGTCATCTTTCATTTCGTATTATCAAAATATACTTAAACTTTCTGAGCACGGTTTCTCTTTTATTATTTACTAGCTTTTGCCCGCGGCTTCGCTCGCATAGAATTTGGACTACCGCATAAAGTTTCTTGACTATGCTTTTTAACAATAATTTAAAATAATAAATAATTTAATTTTTTTCACTATAGGTTATTCGTACAAAACTTCAGATGTCTAACTTCAAAACTGACGGATTCCATACAACCTTTGAACCCTTATTATAATAATGGTGGAATTATCCAAACTTCTTCCTTAAATCATACAAAGGACCTATCTGCAAATTTCAAGATGCTAAATTCCTGATTTGCCTTTAATTATGTACCATAATGGATTCTCCACAGTACCTCTAAAACTGTCAGGGGTGGGGAGGGGCATGTGCCCCCGTGCGCCCCTCCCTAAATCCGCGCTTGCTATAGCCCATGTGTTATTCTGATGAATAACCTATATTACTGTAAAGTTTCATCCAAATCCGTTTAGTAGTTTTTGCGTGAAAGAGAGACAAACATACAAACTTTCACATTTATAATATTAGTAAGATTAGTAGGGTATCAAAACAAATAGTTTCACTCATGTTCTTTCTGTTATTTTAACAACTATTATCATGTGATTTGCCTTTAATTATGTACTATAATGGATTCTCCACAGTACCTAAAAAACTGTTGGGAGGGGGGGAGGGGCTATACTTGCTGTAGCCTATGCTTTATTCTGATGTATAACCTATATTACTGTAAAGTTTCATCCAAATCCGTTCAGTAGTTTTTGCGTGAAAGAGAGACAAACATACAAACTTTCACATTTATAATATTAGTAAGATAAGATTAGTAGTATATCAAAACAAATAGTTTCACTCTTGTTCTTTCTGATATTTTAACAACTATGATCATGTTATTTTCCTTTAATTATGTACTATAATGGATTCTCCACAGTTCCTATAAAACTGTCGGGGGAGGGCACCTGCCCCCGTGCGACCCCCCTCCCCCCCCCCTAAATCCGCGCTTGCTATAGCCCATGTGTTATTCTGATGTATAACCTATATTACTGTAAAGTTTCATCCAAATCCGTTCATTAGTTTTAGCGTGAAAGAGAGACAAACATACAAACTTTCACATTTATAATATTAGTAAGATTTGACAGTTTTGTATGGAGCACTTAATCCTCCATCACGCCTAAATAAGAAATTTGATGCCAGACCAATAGTTTGTTTGCAGGGTCTAATAGTTCCACGTATTTTATGAGAATGTGAGTCACTCTTTAGTCTGTAGTAGTTAATCACTTATGCTGTCTAATTTAACTTTTTGTATTCATTATTATATCTAACATTATTTATTATATTTTAATTAACATATCCTCAACACTTGTTTAAATAATATTTTTCTGTTGGCAGGAGATGCCGGCGCTCACACTCTTCGGAAGAAAATGGCTGGCAGGGACAGACGATATGGTCTTCCCCTCTCTCATAGAGCTCTTCATCAGGCTACTATGGTATGTTTTAATTTACATTTATATTATCTATAATTGTAAACAAAATTATTCCACATTAAGTTAAACTCTTCTAGTGTTGTTTGTTCATTTAACGTCACACTTTTTGCTGATATGGCTAATTGGACGGTGCTACATTGGAAGCTCTAAATTTTGCCTATCCAGGATTAATTAGTTTAGGGATTTTTAGCGAGTACCGGACATCGTACAGGTTCGGGACACCCGTTTAACGTCCCTTCCGAAGAACGGTGTAACTAAAGATTTTTTACTCCCTTTAAAAAATCCTGGGTCCACCTGCCGGGCTACAAAAAAAACTTCTAGTGAATATAAACATATTTATGTATGAGAGGAAAATAGTTGACTGGATAATAAAATGGAGAACGGAGATAGTTGGGGGGTGCAGTAAAAAAAACACCAAATAAGTACCAGACTTATATTTAATTAGTGCTGATGTTTTGACCTACTATGTAGGCTATCTTCAGGGCTACTATTATCACCTCTACAACTACACCCTGACACTGCAGGTGTGTGTGGACCTTTGCCCTCCTAATGAATCCTCCATTTTCCTTTTTCCTGCGCTTCATTCATCCAGTTGTGGACTCCCAACATTTTCCATCCCTTCTCTACCCCCTCTTGTTTCTTCTTTTTATAAATTTGCCCACCATTTCGTACTTAATATTCTTCACATTAGACTGTCTTCTACAATTCTGGCCACAGATGGCCATGTCCACCTATATCTACTTACCTTGATAAATTTTACGGCATTCTCATTTTTCAGAAAACTATCTCTACACAGCTTCTTATTCTTCACTGAACATCTATTTGTTTTACACCGTAAATTTTTCTCACAATCTGTCAAATATAAAATGGTATGAAAGTTTAAAAATAAAATTATTGTCTAGGCAGATTACAGTGCTTTATATGGAATGCTTAAATCACCAAACATTCATGAGTTACTAAGTCCTCACCGTCGAGATTCTTGTAAAAATTTGATCAAGTTCTTTGTTTTAGAACTAAATTAACCGATAAATGTTAAATTGTAAAGTGAACTCAACAATTTCTCTAAGGTAATATTCAGTGAGATTATTTATGTCATAAGATTTCCATACCTACATAATGCATATGGAAAATAATAATAACTATATCTATAAATAATCCTTTGTCAACTTATTAAGTTTTTTTTAATATTATTTATCCAGTAAAATATTCATTTAACGTGTGATTTATAATTTTACTTCATAGATTAATATTAATACATAATGGTTGTCCATCTCATGCCATTTAGTGGTCTGTGGCTACCTTATTTCCTATTTACATTCATCACTATGTTATAATTTGTTAGAAACAATATAATTTTTTAAGTGTAATTATAGATAAAAAAAATGTATTAAGGTTGGTATTAAATAGACATCCTTTTATAAAAAAGAAACATGAAGAATATTGTGTTCAGTAATTAGAGGGGTTGTGACTTGGAAGAGATTACTCCTAACCGACAGGTTTTCCCCCCGGTTAATAAGAGTAGCCACTTAATACCAAGCTGGTTGATCTTCAAATGGTTTTCCAGAATCTTCAGAGAGTAGTCACGGCTTTAACCAAAAAAATAATATATTTGTCATAGCCTATTTCGAACTCCAGATCTAGAGGTCAGTAACCCAGCTCTCTACTTACTGAGTTAACCGGCTCAACATCTTATTATAAAAATTCAATATAATGTTCGATGATTATTTTGTCAAATTATTTTATTGATTAATACATAATGATATTAATTATAATAAAATTTCAGATTTAGTACAACCTTGTAAATACATTTAACGTTATTATGTTATAATTATTCACAAGAATGAGATAGAAATATCAATTTTATTTGCTTAAATTTAATACTTTAATCATAATGCTTTATGTATAACATCCAGAGACCATTAGAAATAGAACAAACTAAATTATTAATAACACAGGCCAACAAAAAAAACCTTTTTGAAAACTTTTTTAATTTTAATAGCTGATCTTGATAGATTTTTATGTGCTGAATCCAAATCTGCTCGTAGTTTTTATGTATCACCCTTAGTTTCCAAGCAAAATGTATTTTATTATATAGTCTAATACCCATTTACAGTATATAGGGAAATCAATGAAACACTGTAGAATCGTAAAAATGGTTTGTATTTACAGTAAAATACTTGGAATAGTAATTTTATGTGATGATACAAGGTTCACTTGTCAACTGGAATTGGTTTATATTTTCTTTCCCTTTTTTCCTTGAAGCTTCTTGTGTAGCTTTTCCTGCGATGAATAGCTTGCTGAACTTCCCGGTGAAGTGACCAACAGTAATCCCCCATCATGTTGGTATTCCAGCGGCCCTGGTAACGTTTTTCCATCACTTTAACGTCCTGGTGAAAACGCTCACCTTGCTCCTCACTAACATCTCCTAAATTTTCCGGGAAGTAATCGAGGTGGCTGCTCAAAAAGTGAACTTTCAGGCTCATCAAACATCCTAACTGTTCAAATTTTTTTAACATGTTAGCAACAATAGCCTTATATTCTGGGTCTTTTTCATTTCCCAAAAACTTGGTGACAACTTGCTTGAATGAAACCCATGCTTCCTTTTCATTTGAGGTCATTGTGGATTCAAAGTTAACGTCAAACATCATTTTTCTAATATCAGGCCCGGTAAAGACGCCTTCTTTCAGTTTAGCTTCTGAAAGGTGTGGAAACTTCTGACAGAGATATTTGAAACAAAGCCCATCTTTAGGCAAAGCCTTTACAAACTGTTTCATGAGACCTAACTTAATATGTAGTGGTGGTAGGAGCACGTTTTTTGGATCTACAAGGTTTTTGCGTAAAATGTTCTTCTCGCCAGGCTTTAAAGACTCCCTAGCAGGCCAGTTCTTTCTGCACCAATGTTGATTCCGAGCTCTACTGTCCCATTCACACAAGAAACATGGAAATTTGGTAAAACCCGCTTGCTGACCAAGGAGCATGCACGTAACTTTCAAATCACCACATATCATCCAACCGTGTGCAGAATAACCTATTTTATTTAACACTATTTCTAGATTTTCGTAACTCTCTTTCATATGTACAGAATGACCGACAGGTACAGAGGCATACATGTTACCGTTGTGTGCTAAAACTGCCTTCAAACTATTTTTGGATGAATCAATAAACAACCTCCAATCTTCTGTTTTGTATTCAATTCCAAACTCATTCATTAAACCATGAATGTCTGAGCAGTACACCAAATCACCCTCTTGTTCAAAATACTTCGAAAATTGTTGTTCTCTCTTCCTATACACATGAATGCTGGTTCCAGCCGCCAGCAAGTTCTTTTCTTTTAGCCTAGAGCCAAGCAGTTCAGCTTTTTCTTTTGTTAAGCCCAGATCCCTAACTAAGTCATTAAGCTCGACCTGAGTGAACAATTTAGGCTCTACATTTTCTGTAACACATTGGAATTCTTCATCGTGTTCATCTAACTCCGACTGTACATCAGAAAATACTTCTGTTTCAATAGAATTTAAGTCCTCTGGTGGTTCCGGGATTGGCAAATCTACACCGTGCCCTACTGGTCGGATGGCGGACGGAAGGTTAGGGTAGCTTATTACCTTCTTGTTCTTAGAGTTATGACCAGTAATATCTACACTGCAAAAGTAACAGTCATCGGAATGATTTTTTGGTTCCCTCCATATCATGGGAACAGCAAATTTAAAGTGTTTTTTCTCTTTTTTTGACCATTTCCTGAGGTCTTCAACACATACATAACATACCTTATGCGGTGCCCAAGGTTTATCCTGGTCTCCAAGTTTGGTTCCAAAGTATGCTAGATAAACCTTTTTCACAAAGTCTGTAATGTTTCTTTGGTGCTTTTTAATAACAAACTCACCACAAATATAACAAAAACTGTCAGCAGAGTTTTTACAGCCGCGATGAGACATTGCACTGAGCACATGTACAGGAAACGTAAAAGTGAGGTTATGTTGAAAATAAACAAAACATCAGCTGTTTAGCATGTGTTTCAGCAGTGCTGCCAACATCATCTTTGTTCATTAGACCTATTTTTTCATGTTATCTTAACTATGAAAAAGCTGTTAAATTCTAAAAATATTTCTTTATTTCATGAATTTAACTATAAAATGTGAATAAATGGTGGGTGATACAACTTTTTAAGCATCATATTTGGATTCAGCAACCTAAACAACATAAGAATAAGGTATTTTCATTAAAAAAGTTTTTTCATCGTTGGCCTGTGTAATTAATAATATCAAAATTAACAAACATTATTAAATCAACGAAAAGTGATTTGAGGCAGTTTTAATGTAGCAAGGAATAATTAATCTTACTCTATTGTTTTTTCAAAAATACTAAAATAAATAAATTAGAAGAAATAAGAAATTATAATTACGTTAAGTACCTACAACATGTGTGCTTCGTGTTTTATCTCTAGAAAACGAAAAGACGAGGTTTCCTTGTACGAAGAGTAGATAATATTATACGGCTATTTTTTTTTCTATCATCTCTCCTAAAAAATAAATTAAATTAATGAATATTTTATTTATCAATAAAACATTAGCTCCATAGATATTACAAATGAAAGTTTAAATAAAAAACTTTATGTTATAATGAAAGTTTATCGTTCATTAATGGCTCGTTGGAGTAGGAAAAAAATGTTTACACAATATATGGAACATTTACTCCATGATGTATTTGTTCATTCTTGGCAGTGTGTTAAGTTCACCAATGGGTATATCATTCATGACATTTCATGAAAATTGATGATATTTGGTCATATTTCAAATTTTCTGTGCCAACCCTTATTTGTGTAAGCTAGCTCCTTATCAAATCTCGAAGCCACACTAGCGCTGTATAGTGTGCTTACCAGTGTCGTGAATTGCGCTTACCAGTTATCAGCAAGATTTCAAACAACTATCAAAAAATATATGGCTATGCTTCCTTCAGTTGGGACGTAAATTGGGATCTCAATTTTGTGTGGTGTCAGGTGCTCCTTAAAGATCCCTATCTTATTTATACCTACCTGGTAAAAGTTAACGACAATGTTGCATCATCCGATTAGCCATAGTAGCAAAAAGTGACGTTAAATAAAAAACAAAACAACTAGCAGTCAAAATGAAAACTAGTTAAAGTACTTCTCAAAAGTAAAATGGTTTCTCTTGTTGTCTAATTGAACATAATATAAGTAGAGCAGAAAATAAATATTACTTCATTTATAAAATCAACAATTCTTTAAGTGAGAAGATGGAGAACAACTGTAGAGGATCGTACTGAGTTGAAGAAAGCTGTTGAGGAGGTCAGGGTCCTTCATGGGCCATAGCGAAGTCTGAGATAGATGGATAGAATCGCAAAATTTTTATTTTATAATTATGTCAATAAAATGTTTAAAAACAATTATTAGGTCAATAGTAGTTATTAATTAATATCGTATTTTTTTTTAAATTTCTATAAAAAAGTATTATCTTTATTTTATTATGTTGACTTTTTTGGTAATATTTCGAATGGTCTTGGAGCCCAGCCATTGACTTTACTGCATATCATTTCTATGGCAACATGTTTACTGACTCCATCAATGTTTACAGTAATGTAGATTATTAAAAGTTACCGTAAATTATTATATAGTAAATAAGAATAAAAAATGTTGTTTTTAAGAGAGTTCGGTTTAATAATAACACATTTCAAAAGCTCACCTTGATGATGTTATTTGGATGATTACAGGTGATAAAAATTAATACGAATTTTCTACGCCAGAAGCAGTCGTCCTTCGTGAACACAATCGCACAATAGCCTGAAAGAAATATCCCTGGGATCAAGCCAATGTTATATCAAATTTAAAAAATATATTATATTTTTATAATTTTTCTTAAGTGAAGAATGGAACTTCGTTAATTATCCACCTTGACGAAGATCCATATAGTGCCAAGAGCTCTGTTAGTTTCATTACACTCATCGTCAGTGTGTTGTGTAATAAAAATCAGCCTTTTATTCATTTCAAGACTCAGGAACTTAATTAACATGTACCTGATAACGACAAGTTTAAGCCGAAACGTAGTAGGGAAACTAATGCTCTAACGAATATAAAAAAGTTCAACGCATTGTTTACTCATTCATTACCGAATATTCGTTGTCGATCTTATGACCCGATATTTTCCTAGAACCCAACATTCGGATATAACATCTGTTGAGGTATATTTATGTTAGTTCTTTTCAATCCTGTTAATTATTAACGATTCGCCTGGACAGAGTACTTACATAAGATGTACTGAGCACAAGACCCTTATTTATTGTAGAGGAACTAAAGCGAAGAACCAGAGGTGGAAAAACTCGGTCGGAATTGTAAGGGTGTCTATTGTTCTCCTGCGACTGACATTTTAGAAGTAATAATCATTGGAAGCATAACAACCTGCTATAACCAAGATCGCGGGTTCGTAGCACGGAAGGTGGCCCTAGTATTTTTAATAATGGAGTAAAATATTCTTGGTTATGCCATCCTTCGGAAGAGACGTAAAACAGGAGTCCCGAGTCTGTACCATGTCAGGAGCTCATTAAAATCCCATACCTAATTAAACCTGGAGGTATACTTTAGAGCTCCCACTGTAGCATCGCCCGTTTGCCATAGCTGCATAAAGTGGTTTACATAAACAAACAAACCTACAATGACTAAGATCGCCATGCCGGTAACCCGGCAGGTGGTCCTCGGATTTTTGGAGGGAGTAAAAAATCTTTGGTTATGCCGTCCTTCGGAGTGGACCTAAAATGGCGGTCCCGAGCCTTTACGGTGTCAGTTACTCGTTAATGATCCCTCTTCTAATTATACCTGGATAGGCAAAATTTAGGAATCCTACTGTCGCATCTTCCCATTAACCAAAGCAGCATACAGTGACGCTATGGAAATAAAATAAGATTCAGTTACTTACCCTTTATTCAACCTCTAAATGTGGATTTAAGCAGGAGTGGGCTAAAATCTATCACCTTAACTTTTAAGCAGTGTAATAAATTAAATTAACCGGCGTTAGTTGTCATACATTTTTAATAAAAATTCCATCACCTACAATTCTATCCCTACAATTCTCAAAAAATCGGAAATAGTAGGATCAGTTTTGAGATAAAATTCTCTCATTCAATGAATGAATGATGTTTTTTAATGTACTCTCGAATTTCTGATTACGTATGTATGTATGTATATATAAGTTATAAGGACAAATAGACGGTAAACATAAATAGTATGTAAGTTTAGGATTAAGGATTGTTATTATAAGTTGTAAACATTATAGAGTATATATATGAGAGGTACGAGAAATAAAGTTTAGTTGTTATCTTGAACTTGTGTCGTTACTATGCCCAAAACCCTATTTTTTTTTCAGTGAGCGTTTCAGTCTAATCATAACTTATATATATGTGTGTGTGTGTGTGTGTGTGTGTGTGTGTGTGTGTGTGTGTGTGTGTGTGTGTGTGTGTGTGTGTGTGTGTGTGTGTGTGTGTGTGTGTGTGTGTGTGTGTGATATAAACCACGTACATATATACATATGTATTATATCGTCTGGTTGAACATTTTAAAGGAGAAATAAGTGTAAATCACTGATGGTATATGTAACTATATTAATATATGTATATTAATATATGTAACTATATTAATTGTTCCTCTTATATAATTATTGTTAACTTATTTTAATTTTTTTTCTTTCTGTTCTTCTAATCTGTTTTTTAAAGTATTGTTATTAGACGTAATTTGCATTTTTTTTTTACTCTTTCTCACTCAATAAATTATTTGTGATAATTAATTAATTGTAATTATTTTTATATTCTAAGGCATAATAGCTTACAATACTTGAACTCGTATTCTTAAGGGACTTGTCCCAGAACAAATAAAGACATTATTATTAAAAAAACTAATTATGTAGTTCAAGGATTCACATCCCTCCCAAGTGGAGTTTGTTCGCTTTGAGACCTTGGTCTATTCCGGTCCTCCAATCGTTTTCCAGACATTTCCAGTACGTGGCACCTCGGAACGTTAATTGTTAGACAGCGTTCTTTTGGAAGAAGGAAGATGAGAAAAACGTTCATTCAGTTATGTATTTGATATTAATTTTGTAAATTAATGTAAAGGTACTGTTTATATACCAAATAACTTTATCTGTTTCCTGTTTATCAACAGTCTTCGTAATTTTTGTCAGAGTAAAAGCATTGGTCACCTAAGTAAAAATTAATTTTATAATAGTTCGTCCTGAAGGTGCACAAGAATGAAAACTGAAGAAATGGTTTACTATTGGCTGTTATTAACAAGAACTACCCTCGAATAAGTCACACTCCTTCTTCGTATCTTCGCCAAGAGGCTTTGTAGGTTGACGCCATAGGGTTAGTCAAAAATAGTTCGGTACTTTTTTGGTATGTTTTGTTTTTTTACATGCTTTCTGTGTGAGGCATGGACCGCCCAGAAATATCTATTTACATTAATGATCATTCTTCCTTCTCTTCAGCAAACATACAGTGCGTTCTGCTTCGGAGCAGAAAATGTCCATTCACATTAACTGCCTGAGTATTCTAAGCTAGATAATAGTCGGTGACGTTTTGTTTGTTGAGATGAAAACAAAGAAATACGTCATTGACACACCCTTCCATTAGTATCTCATTCGTTTAGGCTGGTCTTGCAATACTTTATCTGATAAATAAATGGTATTTATATAACCATAACCTTGTCTAGAGCGAAATGATAACCTTACGTTATCATATTATTAAATTATATCGAAAAGAATACTGAATTTTTAACTCCGCTAAAAAAATGATAAAAAAATAAGATATTTTAGTGATAAAAAAACTGAAAAGAGGACTGAATGTCACAACCCAAAAAAAAAATCTAAGCCAGTTGGGAAATGTCTGATCATGATAAACATTTCGTAATGATCGTTAAAAATGTCCATTGATAAAACCATGCATATTTGAGGCGCTCAAGATCAAAAGTGAATAACTCCACAATTCAATTAATCACATTTTCCGTTAGTTAAGCCATGCAATTTTACGCTCCTGAAACTTCAATTCCTAGCGAAAAATTTTAAGCCAATATTTGAAATTTCCAAGCTATCCGCTTTTTATCCCTAGAGAATCATATATAATAAAAAAATATCTTACCATAAATAATGCTTTGGTTATGGTTTGTAATAAAATGAACGAATGAATGATTGCTATGAATTTCCTGAAGAATAGATCAACAAGCCATCTTATATAAAAAAAGAGGAAGAGAAAATCTACATTACTATCAATAAGTGTAGGTAAAAAAATATCGACTGAAAAAAATCAGATTGTTACACTCATGAAGGATTTTGTGATACAGTACTTGATTTAAATGTTCTATTTCTTAATTAATTATTGTGTAAGTGATTTGGTCTGGATCAAACTCAACTTTCAGGTTCCCCGATTTTTTAGTTCTTAGCGGGCTGATAATTTCATAACATCAAGGTTTGATTTTGAGAAGGGGTTCATCCGTTTATTTCCGAGAGAGGGGTTAAACTATTTTAAAAATTCGTTTACGTTTCATGGATGCGCAATTATGGATTTTAAAGTAAAATAAAAAATAATTTTTGTAGATGCTGGAGAAAAACAGAAATGTAAGGCATCTATCGTGTTTTTCTAGAATGGTCGAGAAGGGTGATTGTGGAGTACACAGGAAGGTGGAAATAGGTTCTGTTTCAATTACTCTTAGTAGGGTCACCAGATCCAAGAATTTTTCTTATAAGTAGGTCCAACATTAAGAAAGTAACAGTTATTGTCTTTTAAGATTTGGTGTAAAGTAGAATCACAGTTACTCTAAGTTGAGAGTTTCACTACAACATTTAAAATTAAATAGAAACAAAGATTTGACCTCTAGTTTAACTAATTTTTGTTCGGCTATATTGAGCAACCAAGTTGATAAGTAAATGTTGATCTTCAAAGGAACAAATCTTAACATTCTTTCCTATTTTTTTTCAGGATGGGGCTCCTTGGTACGGCGACGTGCCGCTACTACTCTGCGACCTTCAGCTGCTCCTCAGGCGGTGAGCTGGTGAGGATCTACCTCATCGGCAAGTTGGCCACCCTCTGTCTCGTCAGCGTACTCCTCATTATCATCATGAACAGGAGCGCCCAGGGGTCCATAGTCGACGTCTACGCGAGGCGGCATGTTCCTACCCTTATGGCAATCAAGTGAGTAAGCCAGGGTATTAAAAGTTATTTTAATTATGTAGAATTAGTTTATGTTGTTTTTTTTTACTAAATTTTATGAATACTTTAAAATGATAGTAGCAGCTAAAGCAGCAGATAAAAATGTTTACGCATTTAGATCCTAATGATTGTCTGAATGGTTAAAAGTAATAACCAATAAGATTTAGAAAAATGTTGGCCCACATTGTTTGGTAGGCACGAATCTGAGGAGTAAAGAAAGATTAGAGGTGACTGAATAAAGAGTTTCTGGGAAGAAAGGATGGAGTAGAATTGATTGGAATGCCTTATTTTAAATGTAGTCCACATTAGCTCTAATTCGGGAGGGGGGAAGATTAATAAAAATTGAAATGAATGTAATGAACAGTGGGAAAGACTTTCCCAAAGACATTTCATTCAAACAATGTATAAAACATTGCTATATCATCAAATTAATGCAGTATAATAACCAGACAAAGAATCAGACTCACAAATATGACTCATCTCATCTTCTTTTAGGACCACATAGACCAATGAACCCAAATTTATGTTATCTTACTCAAAAAGTAATAAATATCAAATAGAAAGAACAAAAATGATTATCAAAACATGTCTACCATTCAAAAAAAGTATTATAATACTAAATACGATGATATATTTAAAAGGTACCAATTTAATTGAAGGAATTTAAGAACAGCAGATACACTGATGACCTGAGCAGTTGAAGTGAGCTTCATCAAATGCAAATAAAAAGATACTAATCCAAGAATGTAATGTTTTTTATTGATCATACTTTTTTTTTTAATTGTTAGAATAGAAAAATTATATATATATTTTAAATTTATAGTTGAATTGAAAACTAAATTTCTGTTGACAGAATTTTCCTACTGATCCCCGAGATATGCTGGAACGTGATGGGTACTATGTGGGCCTACATGGAGGTGATCAAGTGCGAGGAGTATGATCACTATACCAACACTGCCATTGATGGTATACTGCATGTACATAGTCACTTTTGCAACTTATAATTATTATAAATATAGTTAATTTCTGAATATTTTATGAATTTATGCCGAAGTATGATTAATATTATAATTAAGATCCCATTTGTTACACTCTCCAATCTATAAAAAACTGTCAGTAACAGTAATGATACAGTTAGAGGTGTGCTGAAGTCATAAAGTGCCCAGGGTAGTCCACTTCTCCTGTTTATCCGTCCTACTTACCCAAATATGCTCCACCCTAAGAGATTTTTTTAATCTTTGATAACATTGAATTTATTTTAAAAAAATATTTTCTGATTACAATTTAACTTTTTTCTGTAATGTAATTTGTTTTTGTTCTTATTATTTGCCCACCGCTCCATTGGTGTCTGGGAAAAGCTCACCTTCTCCTTGGTACACAGATACATATAGATGTACTGAGTATGCTCTCATCCATTTTCTGGTAGAACACACCCAACTTTGAATAAAGCTACTAAGAGTTTAATTATTTTACTATTAATTAGTATCAAGAAAATTATATCTAAGAAAAGATGATTTATTAAGCTAATATAAAGTTATGAATATTTTTATTTGGGTCTAATTAAACATAGTAATATTATGCAAACTCTTCCATATTAACTTCCATTATCACTTTAAATGTATTACTGTATATTACATTATAACTTGCATTTGCCTGTTTTTTATCTCTGAGCTTTGATCAATGAGCACCAAAAAAGTCCGGTAAAGACTGGTGTATAAAATCTGATAACAAAATAATAATCACATTTTAAATTTTGACCTAGTTGACCAGCACATTATCTATCTCTTTCAATACTAATTTTGCTATTAGGGTTATTAAATATAAGTCAAATTCATGTTTTCATTATAATGCAATTGGGAAAAACCACAATGCAAAGCCTTATGTTTCAAATTTCTCCAGTAATACACCCACTAACCCGTCGACATTTCGCCTAATCAGGCATTATCAAGACACAAAAACAAAAAAAGGTTATGTGATCACATAACCACATCACATCTCGATGAAAAAGATGCAATATATCCCAACGTTCAACAGGCTCCAAACATTAGACAGCACCCCACCGCCAAGATGTTCAACATCCTGAAACAATCATGATTACATACATTGTTGGGATATATTGCACCTTTTTCTTCGAGATATAATTCACATAACCTTTTTTTGTTTTTGTGTCTTGACAATGCCTGAATAGGCGAAATGTCGACCGGTAAAAGGGTGTATTACTGAAGAAATTTGAAACATAAGGCTTTGCATTGTGGTTTTTCCCAATTGCATTATAATAAATAATAGTGTTTTTTTTAATAGTTTTTGGCTCTATTTTATTCATGTTTTCATATTTTTAGTTATCGTGATATTGGACTGGCTTCTCTTTGCACTGGCTATGTTCACACTTTTCATGGTGATTGATCCGATTGGATCAGTCAAACTGAGGGGTTCGCAGCCGGATGTCAGCCTGGACACCCTGTACCACCGCAAGGTGACCAGGATCTGGGTGAGGAGGTTCCGCTGGGTCTTCTGTTGGATCATTAGGGACAAGCAGAGCCATGAGGCATTTTCCCAGGTGGCAGGTACATTCAACTACTTACTGTTTTAATTCCATTATTTTCATTCCTAAATTTTTAGCAATCTATTTATTTATTAAATGAGAATTGATATTTCATGAAATGATTTATGTTTGAACATTAAAAATCAAGGATTAAATTCATATAAAAAAAATATTTGTGCCATTACAACCCATACCTGCTGAAGGTTCAAGTCTGGCTGTGGCGAAAAATTGTATTTAACCTTTTAGCAGCCATGGATCGATCCTGTGGAATCTACAGAACCCCCTGGGGTTCACCCAGTCGTTATAAAGAAGGTATCCTCAATTGGGGAAAAATCTGTTAATTAAAATTGATCTCAGACAAATCACTTCCCTGTACAACTGTTGTCCTAGAAACAGTACAGTCTCTCGCACGTAATGACCCTAACACCCTTCAAGGTCTGTAGTGGTACAGAAAAAAAAGTGTTTTTTTTTCTGAAAAAAGTTGTTTACATCTTAAAAGAAGGAAATTACTTTTAAATACTTTTATGATTTTTTTTCAAAAGGTTGGTACACCCTGATTTTATCCAAAACAACTATAATTTGTAATATCATATTGAAAATGTGCATTTGAAAGTTATTATAAAGAATAAATTATTGCAACTCCTGTTTTAACCAGATAGCCATCTTTGAAAGATGAGTTAAATAGGAAAGCACCTAAAATGTATTCTGTTGAAAATAAAATGTATTGTTTCCAACAAAGCTCATTAATAAGTCAATCACTATAATATAAAAATGCTAAATTTCTTTATATGAATCCTAGATTCGTTTTTGTTATTAATATTTACAATATAGATTAAGAAATGAATAACTTATTTCTGCCTGATTTAGGGCTATTCAGCTGCATGTTCAGGGACACAGATCTGGTCCCATCAGACCTTATCGCTGGATTTGTCCTTCTCAGGGTGAAGCAGAAGCGGGAGTCTCGAGAGCAGAGGAGGATTGAGCTCATTGCGGAACAGAGGCTTAAATACACAACAGGTGAATATTTTAATTATCTCATCATTACTTTATATATATGATTAAACATTTATAGAAAATTTTGGAATGTCATGTTCCAGATAAATAATAATAATAATGTTCAATAAAAATGAATACATTCCATTAATGTAGCTAGAATCTAAAACAATTTAATTTGTATTTAATATCTTATCAATACCCTCATTCCTTTAGCTTGGTAGCCTTTGAGATCTTGACAATTGAGAACATTGGGACAAATGTCACAAAGTATCTAGCTAAGAATGTTGTGGATTTAATTCCAACCTGCATCATTTAAAATATTTTTTATAGTGTTCCCTTGGAACAAATCATGACAGCCCCATTCTAGTTAATATATGGCAGTCACCTAAAGAATGATAGAACAATTGGGCAAAAAGGGCCACAAGGCCTATTAGCCATAATAATTCTTCCTGCTTATGATAGTACTTGTTCTGAATGGAATATTTCTTATTTTGAGGAAAGATACCATTTCTAGAGCTATTATAATTCTCTGTTATACTGACCATTAGCAAACCCTATTGGTATAATCCTAATATTTTTTCTATGCTCAAAAACATCCATCTTTTTTTTTGGTTTTTCACAAACTAAATAAGGGAAGTAATTTAAAATATTAATTTTGAGGAATAATTTAATTAACTACATTAAATGTGAGCATTTTTTTAACCTCCCTAAGACAGCACCAAATACATTTAAATTATTACAATAAATATATTTTTAAGATAAGCTTATTTTATTATTTTTTCTTTTATTAGATGTAAAAGAAGCATTTTGCAACATGCCAGAATGGATGAGCTTGGAGAAGGCTGAGCACTACATGAGATTCGCCCTCTCCTCTTATGGGTGCCCTATGATAATGTTCCTACACTGTGTGACTGGGACCTTCAAACTAATGGCAAATAGTACGTGTTGCGCATGTTTTAGGTAATATTAATTCCTCACCCTTCATAAATATAGATTGTCACTATTATTGTAAAACAAACTATTTCATTAAAATAGTATTATTAATAATAATAAATAATCAAATATAATGATCATTGCAGATCGAAGCCTACACAGGTCCGAGGAGATAATTGTTGCCTTTGCAACCTTGCTGGTGTTAAAGCACTATCTAAGCTGTCGGACAGAGATATCTTGTATGCATCTTTCAAAAACTATATTTTTGAGGTAAATCATTATGTTTTATGTATATTTATTTTATTCATAATGAAAGATTTAATTTAATGAAATTCTTGTTCCATGAAGATATTATTGGCTTTAAATTTAATAATTAAATCAATCGTTAAATCCAAATAAAGATTGTTCATATAATTTGTATAATTTATTACCCTGTCAAATGCCAACTCATTACTTATTTTATTGTATCTACTTATTTATGACCAGAATTACTTAAGTAATTAGGACATTATACTATTTTTCTATTAATTTTAGAAAAATAGAAATTTGTTTGTTTATACTGTTGAATATATATTGTTAAATTTATAGCTTAACTTATTTATTTATAACTAAACACAAAATGTAAAAAACTGAATGCATTACTGTCATTTATGTGATATCATATGGCCTTCATTCGGTTCCATTCCCCATGATGTAATAGTGACTTGACAATTTTGATGAAAACGGATGCTGCAATAGCCTATTAGGTTAAGAAAGAATTTTCCTAAAAACCTACCAGTTTTTATTGTTCTTAAATAGAAATTGTATTCTCGTCTAAAATTGGCGCTAGGAAGCATCCGACATTGTTTCTAGCAACAGTTCAATAATATTATCCAATTATAAGTTTTTAAATATACTATTGCGGCTCTTATAGTTTGCTTTTTATTTATTTTAGTTTGTTTTTATTAATAAAGGCAGTTGAAATGACGTGGTTCTTATTAGGCCAGTATGGAAGAAAAAAAAAAGGAATTTCATATTCATTTTTAATGTTATATAATTAAAAGAATACATTTGTTTAAAATAATATTAACATAATTTTCAGTTACCATTTTTGGTGGTTGTTGATCATAAGACAAAATGCATAGTTGTATGCATAAGAGGATCTATATCTATGAGAGATGTCTTCACTGACCTAACTGCATATCCTGAGAGATTAGAAACTGAAGGAATCCCTCCAAATAGCTTGGTAAGCAAGTATAGCATTCTTTTATCAACTTATCTTATAAATTTTAATTGTAAGTTCCGTATAATTTATGTTGTTAATACTATCAAGAAGCAACCAGGAGAGATTTTGTATATACTCAAACCAATGTTGATTATTTCTCTTTCATGTCCATATGAAATATCACCCAATCTACCTTAGGACCCCACTCATTCATCATATCAGAGCAGAAAATAAATGTATGTTATCATTGTAAATAAAATATGATTCATGATCTAATTTAATTGACTATTAATAAATTTAATTCAATATAGTCATTTTTTGTGGGAAAAATCAAATTTCTGAGATGATAAAATTTTATTTCATTTTGTAAATTGTTGAACTTTTGTTCTCCATATATCAATATTTTAAATTTTACATGTTGTTTAATTATAAATAATTAATGTTTTACAGTTCCATAAGGGATTTATGTTGTGTGCGATCAATTTGAAAAAGCATATTGACGACAACAACCTCCTCGAGAAGGCTTTTTCTCAGTTCCCTGAGTATGGACTAGTACTCACAGGTAATCAACCTTATTATGAATAGAAAATTATAAAATAATTGTCCCTATAGCATGTATTTATGATTTAGTTATGTTTTTAATTCAATTAGTTTCAAACATATCACTATCAAAATGAAATATCTTTCTTTTTAACATTGATACAAGATTTCATAACCAGAATATTTTGTTAGGAAGATTCAAAATGATTAAATAACAAAGTAATAAATTAAATTTTTTTTTATAATCAATCAGTTGTACTCTTCATCTCTCTGCCCTGAAGATGACCACAATCTTAGGCAATAAACGTTGGCACAATAAAATAAGACTCATTGACTGCACCCACTGGCCATTTTACACTATTATTCCTTACAATTAATCTTATTTCATTCTTAATCTTATAACATAAAATAAGTTATATTATCATAATTGTATGAAAATAATTATTTTTGTTTTACAATCAGACTATGACATTTTGACATAGTTTTATTACAATTATGCAAATGCTTTCAGTTAAAATAAATTGTTTTATTTTTCAGGGCATAGTCTGGGTGCAGGAACTGCAGCAATTCTAGGCTTACTCTTAAGACCTAAATATCCTGATCTCAAAGTTTACGGTTTCTCCACCCCAGGTCAGTATAACTCACATCCAATCGTCTATTCAAATTTTCCGATTAATATTTCATTTTGAGAACTTTTGTTTAGGAGGAATAATGTCGAGGGAAGGATCAGAAGAGACAAAGAAATTTATGATGACTGTTGGGATTGGAGACGATTTTATCATGAGGCTGAATGTCCCAAACTTTGAAGATCTGAGAACCCAAATTTTTAACGTCCTTCAAGCCTGTAGATTACCTAAAGTAATTTTATCAATAATAAAAACAAAAATAAATTACTTTATCGCTATCGTTGTGGCACCTTCCATTAAGCTGTATGATTTTTTTAGTACAGGGTGTTCCTCAATGGGTTCGGGTATGCAATATTTGGTGTGCCAGCAGCTGACCTGGAATCTGTCTGGCGCAATGAGAGGCCAACACCACGCATGCGACAGCCAGAGCAGCAAAGAAGGGTTTTGATACCTCCTCACAGTGTAAGTAGTATATAGAGGTAGGCAGACTACTCTGTTTGTCCGTCATAAACATTTTGAAAAGTTAACAAAAGAACAAAATGATTTATCAGATCAATAGTATTTGATATACAATATTGACTGATTCTTTTCAGATGGCATGAATTTTTATATTTGAAGTTTTGCATATCTTATTACACTTTTAGCTTATTAAAAATTTACTTACTAAAGCCTCGTTCAGCTTGATGAACTACATTTACTGAACAAATAGTTACTACATGCTCATTTTTACTAAATGTAAACAATTTGTGATAGTGAGCTTAAGACAGTGTTTCTTTAATGTGCAGCGTGTAACTAGAGCCTTTTATCCTATAATTATACAAGCCAAAGTTGGAATTATCAAAATTTATTTTGGAGTTCTCCTAACCAGATTTAGATTTTATTACTCATAAGACCTGTCTTATAAGTATCTCCTATAAAATAAGTAATATTATTATTATATCTCTGTAAGAGGAGTGCTGTGTTGCTGCCTCTGCTTAAATTTATTGTATAATCAGCTTGAATGTCTCAAATGTGTCTGTTCCAATATTTTAAACAATACCATCATCATAGTTATTAAAAATGCCAATGTTATTTGGGAAGGATATTGTAAGGATCCTATTCTCATATTCTTTTGTTTACTAAATACCATTAAGTCAAGCTTTTTGAGTTAGAGTGCTGATAATGTAAACTAGTCCCTGTTCAGGCCATTCTTTGGCCTATTCCCTTTGCTGGGTCCTAATTCAGAGTGGTCTTATACTATAAAGTTCTATGAAACTAAACACGATATTTAATTTTTGTTATAGCATTGACAAATTTACAAATCATATTAAATAAATCACAATATAAATGGCCAAATTAAGTCTAGTTAAGCAATAAAATTGATTGTACAAGATTGAATGAAGTTTAATTATTAAAGCATTTGTGACTCTTAAAGTAAACTTTTATTGAACAAGAGAAAGAAAAATATTGTTTTTTTTTTTGTTTTTTTTAAAGAGAAAAGATAGGCCCTCGGCCGGGATTGTAAAAAAATTAAAAATATTGTTTGTTTCACAAATTTTTATCTACAAAAATAAAAATTTGAAATAAAAAACTGCCAGGTGTTAGGAGTCAGTTATAGGTTTTAAGTTTAAGAAGAGTATAACAATGATATTGAAACATTATCAGAATTGGTTAGAGATAATTTAAATAAGTTGTTGATTTGTGTTTTTGTAAAAAAAAATCTTGGTTTGGTGAGAACTATTAAAACACATATGAAAAAAGGAAAATATTAAATTAACTATGAAAAGATGAGATATAATATTACTGGATCATTCAGTTTTACAATACATTGACTCTTTAAAACATATATTTAAAACTATTTAACTAAATCACATATTTCTTCTTGCACAGGATGTAATGTCAAGGCGATATACACACGTAAAGATGCTTTCTGCTGGTAGAATACTACATATAGCAAGAAAAAGAAAAACAAAAGATGAAAAGTAATTAATTTTATAAATGAATATTTATAGTTTTATTTCAATTAACCTTTTAACAATGACATCCTGCATAACACATTTACTTTTCGTTTATTACCTTCTAAAAACTAAATTTTTAAATTATTTGTTTGTTTTTTTTCACTTTCTGAAGGAAAGGTGAAGATGACGAAACTTACGAAATGAGGTGGATTGATCCAGAGGAGCTCGTTGAAGAGGAAATCAGGATCTTGCCAAGAATGTTCCTTGACCACTTTCCCAACAATGTGATGAAAGCTATTTCGACAGTATTAGAGGAACAGCGGACAGAGATAGAAGACTACCCTCAAATAACAATAATATGACAAAGTGAGAAAATCTCAAAAAGTTGTTAGAGGACTTCAAAAAGCACTTTATGGTCTGAAGTTGTGCCTTCTCAGAATCAAAAGCATGAAGTGAATGGGCCTACTGCCAAAACTAAGTTCAAAACTGATAAACATTAAGCTTTTTATACTGACTAGTATATATGTAAATATTTAGTTTTTAGTTCACTTATTTTTATAAACTAATATGTATATGTATTCTTATATGTGAGATTTATTTGTAATTTTATATTTAAATTAATAAGTGGCTAACGTTAGTTCAATTTTTTACAGGAATGTATATATTGTAACTAGTAAATATATTTTTATATAAAAGTTAATCATTTTTTACTGTCATATTCTTAGTATCATAAACTAAGATTTAATCTGCAGTTTTAAAATCCAAGAATAACATTCAAATTTTTAAAAAATGGATAACATGTTTAATAAACTTGTAGATTATAAACTGGATGTTTATGATCTACAAAATGTTTCAAATAACTTTAACACATTTCATCATCATAATCTTTCCCTTTTCTACCGCTATGCAGCGTGAGGTTTTCAACATATTTATATGATTAAAAATAGAATTCTAAATAAACTGAATGAAAATATTTATTAATTTATGAAATAATAGTACTTAATAATTAAGTTCTCGATTGTGTAAAACAAGAAAGAGAATTACTACATACCATTAAGGTCTACGAAACATCTTACCTAGGTCATTTACTTAGGAATCAATGGTATTTTCTGCCACAACTGATATACAAGGCAAAATTGAAGGAAAATGTGGGATTGGAAGAAGGAAGCTCTCTTGGATCAGAAACATAAGACATTGGACGGGTTTGAACTATGAAGAACTGGTCAGAATAGAAAAAAATCGAGACAAATTTGTCTAAATATTCACGAACATTCATTGATTGAATAAGGCACCATAAGAAGAAGAATGAAATTAAATTAATATCCCTGTCATTTAAAACAATCCTGATTTTTACCAATACTAATCTATAATATCCAAGCAATTAAGAAGCATTAATCATTCAATTAGTTAATTTTTCTTAATCAATATAAATATAAAATCAATTTCATGTAGCTTGGCTTGATCCCAATCACTTCACACTTAATAACTTTTACTTTGGAATTGAAAAAAATGTATATATGCTCTTATAAATTTATTGTTTGTTTCTAAACGTTATCTTAAAATTTAAGTCATTTATTCATGTTCATGTTAAATGGTTCTGAATTTTTTTTTTCAAAACTGGCTTCATATTTCATATTTAGCTGGCTGTCATAACAATATCACCAGAAGGAAATTACTAACAATTTATTTTGGAAATGTCCAATTTGAAAAAAGTAAAAAGTCATTCTCATATTTTATTTCAATCTTACAAGGAAATTTACTAGCCCTTCTAATATGTCAAAACACTTTATTTATGTACTAATACCATTTAGCTCATTATCAAGTTCTGAATCTACAAAAAATAATAAAATCATTATTAGATTGTTCGTTGGTTTGTTTATTTAGCATCACTATAAGTAATTGATTTAAAAAACTATTGTCCAAAGAAAAATGTTGTATTCTTATATTATACATCAACGGTAACATAATGCCAACTCCAAAAACATAACCATAATATATATTGTAACATCAACGTAACACCACCAACTAAAAATCATAGATACATAATTAATAAAAACAAAGATTATATACACTTTTATTTACAAATATTAATAGGATGCTTACCGCTGAGCCGCAAAGATACGATAAGGTAAAAACAGTTAAATTTGGCAATTACTTGGCCATATAACCCACTTATACACATCCGTATGGAATGACGGTCCTCAGTTAAGTGAGTTCAGATTGGTAGAGACACCTGACGGACGAATTTAGCAAACAAAAGAATACTCGTTACACACTCCCCTCCAGCGATTAAGTCCGTCGGGTTGGATAAAATAATTTAAGTTTTGAGGGATGCCATAAGCCTATTATCTTTCCATCTTCATCTCTCAGTTTACAGGATCCACCACCCGTAACGGAAACAACCGTAAAAGGGCCTTCATATTTGGGGTTCAGTTTAGCAGCGAGTTTATCAGCTGCCGACGATAGCTGAAACCTCATCTTTAAGACTTGGTCCCCCGGTTGGAAACGATCTTTTCGGCGTCTCAAGTTATAACGACTGCTCTGATTTAGACTTGCCTTCAGAGAGTTTTCCTCGGCTATATGATGAACTTCAGGCAGCCTGCCCACTTTAGCGGCCCAAGCAGCATGTTCGTCTGTGCCAGCCACTAGGATATCATCGTCGTTAGCTTGATGTAGAGGCCTCAGTTCTCTACCAAAATTTAAGAAGGCAGGACTGAACTTGGTCGAATCTTGAACGGCGGAATTTAAGGCAAACTGGATCTCTCCTAGTTTTTCGTCCCAGCGTTGGTGTTTCTTCCCTAGGTACGCTACGATAAGTTGCTTGATATTCCGATTCGCTCGTTCTGTCGGATTTGCCTGTGAATGGTAAAGAGGAGTAGTTTCTCTCTTGATTCCAAACTCCTTAGCGACTTCAGTTACAAGATTACTGACGAAGTTCTTCGCATTGTCGGAAATTACTTTATGCGGTGCGCCATATCTGTATATTATGCGGGATTTCAATTTATTTACAATAACCGAAGAGGTAGCTTTTCTGATGGGACATAATTCCACCCATCTACTAAATAAATCTACAAACACTAGTAGATATACATTGCCTCTAGAACTCCTAGGATAAGGACCCATAATGTCAACTGACACCATTTCCCACGGCTGCTTGTTATAGCGAGGGAACATTAACCCACGAGGTGGCGTGTTATTGGGTTTGACCTTCTGGCATAACTCACACTGCCTCACATACTGGCTTATATCTCGGTACAATCCAGGCCAATAATATAGTCTACTGACCCTAGAAACAGTTTTATCTATCCCCAGGTGGCCTGACTGCGGTAGATCATGATTTTCATATATTACTGCTCCCCTTAAATGTCTAGGAACGACAACTTTCCATTCCTCACTGGGGTCTTCTAGCTCTCCCTTCAAAGGATTCTTTCGATGGTATAATAGCTGTCCATCTTTTATCAACCATCCAGGGTGGAGTTCTGGGGACTTCTGGACTCGATAAAATTTCTGATTATACCATTCGTCGGCCGCTATGAGAGTTCCTGAAGTCGAAACAGAATCGGTAGTAGAATTAGGATCGGAACTGGTAGACAATACTGTGATTGCAGCAATTCGTGATAGGGCATCGGCCACTGTGTTGAGTTTCCCCTTTCGATATTCCACCTTGTAGTTGTAAGGCTGCAAGCGAAGAGCCCATCTAGCCAAACGACCTGAAGGGTTTTTCAAGTTCAGTAACCACTTCAGACTGGCGTGGTCAGTTATTACAGTGAATGGATAACCTTCCAAGTAATGCCTATTCTTCTCGATACCAAACAGAACTGCGAGGCATTCCTTTTCGGTTACGGTATAATTCCTTTCAGCTGAACTTAAGGTACGAGAACAAAAAGCGATGACTCTTTCTTCGCCGTCTTGTATTTGAGTCAAGACCGCTCCAAGACCTGTATCACTGGCGTCCGTCTGTAATTGAAAAGGCTGTTTAAAGTCTGGCCTAGCTAATATTGGTGCTTCAGTCAGTGCTGACTTGAGAGCATTGAAAGAAGCGTCCTGTTCTTCTGACCAGATCCATTTAGCGTTACGCTTAAGCAAAGCTGTTAGCGGAGAGACAACTGTGGAGAAGTCTTTAATAAAACGGCGATACCATCCTGCCATTCCAAGGAATCTTCTGAGCTGCCCAGCGTTGATGGGAGGAGGAATCGAAGTAACGGAACCAACCTTATCTGGATCTACACTCAAGCCATCACTATTAACCAGATAGCCCAAGTACCTAACTTCATTACAGCCAAATTCACATTTTTCCGGGTTGATACGCAGACCTGAGGCTTTAAGTCGACTGAACACTTCCATTAGCATATCCAAATGCAGTTTGAAAGTTGGTGTGCAAACCAAAATATCATCAAGAAAAACTACCACGTAAGGGTAAAGTTCGGGTCCAAATATTGCATCGGCTAACCTCTGAAAGGTAGCAGGTGAATTCGTCAGCCCAAAGGGCATAACTTTAAACCTGAATAGTCCTCTGCCAGGAACTGTAAACGCAGTAATGTCTTTACTAGTTTCGTCGGCAAGGGGCACTTGCAAAAATGCTTGCTTGAGGTCAAACTTGGAGAGATATCTAGCCTGTCGAAGTCCGTCCAAGAGAGATGTCATATTAGGCATAGGATAGCAATCTTTACAAGTGACTTCATTAACCTTACGAAAGTCTATACAAAAACGATAACCTGATCCCTTACGAACCATGACTACCGGGGAAGACCATGGAGATTGGCAAGGTTCCACTAAGTCTTCATCCAACATTCGATCTAACTCCTGGTGCATTGCCTCAAGTACTTTGGGTGAGTAATGGTAGGAGCGCTGCTTGATAGGTTGGGCATTCTGAACATCTACCTTATGGCTAATGCGCGTCGTTAATCCTGGAGAATCTTGGAGAATTCGCAAACATTCACTGACTATTCTATCCAGATCCACCCTTTCTGAGGGATCAAGTGAACTAATGCCGCATATTTTTGATGTTTCCACTTCTACTAATTGAACATCTTGACGAAACGAGAACTTATGGTCGGGGTCATCTTGAAACCACCATGTCGCTTCACGATGATTAGTACTCATATTTGTGTTAACGATAAAATCTAACCCTAAAAGAAACATAAATGGAAGCTTGGTTAAAACGTAAAGCTTCGTGTCATATGACCGGTACCCAACGGTAATTGAAATGGAGAATCTTTCATCAACAATACCAGAGCTTCCATTAGCGACACAAATATTAAATTCGGGAATTTTCTCAACTTCATATCCCAATTTAAGGAGAATCTCAACCCCTTCTGGTCCAACAAATGAGGTAGTGGAACCAGGGTCAAACAGGGCCAAGTAGGACAGGCCTCCTTTGTCAGGTTTCCCTATTCGGAAATCAATATAGTGCTGTTTAGGAAACGGTAAAATATAACAAGATACGGTAGAACTTTCGGGAGAATTCGATACGACACAAGGAGAAACGATATCAGATTTAGCGGTACAAAAAGGTAAACGATAAGGCACGGTAATAGCTAAATCGGTACTTGGTGGGTCAGCTGAAACCATGGGAATAGGATTGACCCTCACTTCCGATTCCCTTGTACATTGCCCGGAGTACATTTAGGACATGCGTGAATGGAAACTCCTGGGTTACCACAACGGTAACAGAACAACTTTCGTGGTAGCGGACATCTCGAATATACGTGCGGTCCACCACAATTCCAGCAAATTAATTTCTTAGCTGGTAGAGCCGGTTTTGAGCCTTTTAGACACGTTTTCTCGTAGAGAATCGATTCGGTACTATTTCTTGATTGTACATCAGTCGGAGAGAATACCTGTTTCTTAGAGCCAACTGCCTGAATTTCGAACTGGTCGAATTGAGGATCGTGATTCGTTGTGTTAGCAGCAACATCGGTTTGTTTTTCCAATGGCGAAACAGTAAAAATTCCCGGAGATATTTGTTCTTTTCCGGAATTGGATTTGTTATATCGTTTAGTGGAATTCGCAGAGCGGGATTTTTCTATAATAGGCCTTTCTGATCGGCTTTCTTGAGCCATCATCTCATATACTCTAGTCCGTTCGGTGACGAAATTAATCAGATCCTTATAAGAGGGAATATCTGCTGATTTTATTCGTTCTTCGAATGCTTTTCTAGTCCCTGGGTCTAAATTATTAAGAGCTAAATGAAGTTTAATGAAATCCCCCATGTCTTCAATGCCTAAAGCCGATAACGCAGAAAAATTATTTTCATGCTCAGATAAAAATCTCTGCAAATTAGACGCTGAAGAATTGTTTAAAGGGGTAAAATCCATCACCTTCTTGATATAAAATCTGGCTAGTCGCCTTTTATTTTGATAGCGAGAGACCAATGCGTCGTAAGCGAGCGGATAATTAGCTTCGTCTAATGCGAAGCCCGAGATAAGCGACAGAGCTTCATCGCGTAAGCTACTTCGTAGATAGTAAAATTTCCTAATGGTCGATAGAGATTCTTCCCTATGAACCATAGAATCAAATAGGGAATAGAATCCATTCCAGTCCTCTAATTTCCCTGTGAATATCGGTAAGTCAATTTTCGGTAGCTCCTGAGGAATAGAATGAGAATGGACAACCACAGGTTTATTCTCAGGAGGGCAGGTAGATTGCACCACTTTGTTATAATTCGCTTTAGTAATATCAACTAAATCGTTAAATGAATTTTGTACTTCTGTTGTCTCGAGTTTTTCACTTTTGTTCTTTATACTTGCATTAAATATCCGAATTTTTGATTGAATTTCTTCAAATCGGATTTCATTTTTGAGTAAGCGGTCATAAGCGGATTTAAAAGCGGATGCTGAATCGGTACTCAAAGATTTGGATTTTGTGAAAATGGATTGAACTGCGGCAAAAATATCCTCCCTCTCTGACACTAGAACGACTGGATCACCCATTGTGACAATAAATCAAGACGTTACCCAAAGTTACAAAAAAAAATGCCAAAGAAAGTAAATGTTGAAAAAAAAAATACCAACAGAACCTTTAAAGGTCGTAAAATACTGAAAATTAAATTAATACAATTATATTAAAACTAACAAATTAAATTAAATCGGTAAGCGTCCTTTACAAACTTAATATATAATTTTTCATATGTCAGCCATAGATAAACAAATATTTTCCCTTTAAAAGGAAACACAAGATAATGCTAAATAGAAACAAACAACAGCTGTTGTCTCTAGGTGAACTTAATGCTTACTTGCTAATCTACCATATGTTCAATTCAACTATTTAAACTTACGGTAAAAATACAAAATAAAATCATATATTAGTAGATTTTAATTTTCAAAACATGTGTTAAACAAAACTAAGTCGTTCTACGACCTTAAGTAAAAATTCTTAATTTTTTTGTTGTTGATACAAAATTATAAATTAAAAATAATTATCTTTACATTTCCAAAATTGCGTCTAAGACAAACCTTTTGCTTCCGTCAACAGAAATTTAGTACCTTCGATTAATACGAAAATTATATTTAAACATAAAAAAAAAATATTAAAGTATTGTTTGGAAAAATTATCCTGTTACTATTATTATAAAACTATTATCAGTTAACTTCACTATTTCAAAAAATGTTAATATAATAATTAAATCTTCAACTAATAACTTATCTGTAGATTTTTCTTTTGCAGTCCTTGTATTCGAGCGCCATAATATTTGTGACCAGGTTGCGGGGTTTTCCGGTCCAAGGTCCAAATTGATTTAAAAAACTATTGTCCAAAGAAAAATGTTGTATTCTTATATTATACATCAACGGTAACATAATGCCAACTCCAAAAACATAACCATAATATATATTGTAACATCAACGTAACACCACCAACTAAAAATCATAGATACATAATTAATAAAAACAAAGATTATATACACTTTCATTTACAAATATTAATAGGATGCTTACCGCTGAGCCGCAAAGATACGATAAGGTAAAAACAGTTAAATTTGGCAATTACTTGGCCATATAACCCACTTATACACATCCGTATGGAATGACGGTCCTCAGTTAAGTGAGGTCAGATTGGTAGAGACACCTGACGGACGAATTTAGCAAACAAAAGAATACTCGTTACAGTACAAATATATTAAATATAAATAAACAAAAGTAAGGTGAATACAGGCAATAAAAAGATGTACAGTAAGGTAAATATGGAGGTTAAAATGTAGGAGTGAGGTGTATAGGTAGTAACCCACATCATGAAGAAAATAATAATAAAACAGAAAGTGTTGAAAAGTATAAAAATAAGGTAATACAGATAAAAAATAAAAACTGAATATAAAATAGGAATGTGAAATGATAAAAATGATATGGGTAAATGTAGAAAATGATAAGAATTATGAACTAAAAATTGTAGCTAATAAAAAAGTAAGAAATAAAAATTGTAAAATTATAAAAATCTAGAAACCAAATTATATAAAATAAAATAAAAATGAAAATAAAAAATATTTTAGAAAATACAGTATTAATATTGATAAGTAAAAATACTTTATACAAGTGAAAAGAATACTAATTTCATAAGAGAAAATATAAGAAGGACTTTATATAAGTGTAAATAATATCAATTGCATAAAAGAAAATAAGTATGTTTTTAGTAAAGTAAGTGATAATACAATCAGGCTATAATGGACTAAAATCCGTATAAAAAAAATAAATTAAAAAAAGGCAAGGATATGTGGAAGAGTAAAGATAAAAATAGTGAGTGAAGTTGGACCCGGATGAATGTAATAAAATGATATTTAGGGTGGGAAATAGATAAATAAACAAATAAATGCCTTTCAGTAAAAGTGAGCTTGGAAGTAGTGATAATAATGGTATTATGTGTATAGTAATGTTTTAGGTTATGAGGGAAAGAAAATAAATTGGAGGAAGGAGGGTGAGTAAATAGTGAAAAGTTAAGTTACGGGGGGGTGGGGGGAGCTGGAGGGTTAGGTCCACACTAGCTTGAAACACAGACTGATTTAAAATTGAGACGGGAGGATGGTCACCCCCACCACTTCTAAGTGTAAAAAAATTTCCCAGAATATAAAGGCCGTTACAATGGCTGTAAGTCAACATAGAGGGAAAGAAGCAGATAGTGTAGGAGCTTAATGTAAAATACTTGAAAATCTACACACTCACACACTTATATATATATACATACATATATACGAGATATACATACATACATATATATATGATTTAAAATTGAGACGGGAGGATGGTCACCCCCACCACTTCTAAGGGTAAAATATATATATATATATATATATATATATATATATATATATATATATATATATATATATATATAGATACATGCACAAAACATACATATATATATATATATATACACATACACACAATATTGGCACACTGGGGGAGGGGAGAGGGTCATAAGGAAGGGGGAGGGATGGTTAGTTCTTTTGAATTAGGTCTGTAAACTATTTATAGGTTATTTTTGTCAGTCTTTACGTTTAACGGATTTTTTTCGAGGTTAATATATAACGATTCTGTAATTAGTCTTTTGTTATAATTAGGAACCGTGGCGAGAACAGAGGATTGGTCAAAGTTAAACGTGTGATTAAGGGTCAAAGCATGTTCTGATAATTTGGAAGTAGGTATGTTCCGGGTAGAGATAGATTGGTACACCAAACCCACATATTCCGGCAGACTCCTCAATTTTATATATATAATTTTAAATCAGTCTGTCTCAAGCTTTTATTAGATAATGAGGTACAAAAAGGATGAACAATTACTACAGATTATTAATTAATAACATACCCTAAATAATTTTACTATAAAAAAAAAAAACAGTTTCTCCAAACTAAAAATAATACATGTTGAAGAAATTGGTCCGGGTAGAGGTCACTGAATGAAATTCTCAAGTAATTTCAGATGATATTTATTGTTAGCCAACGTTTCGACCTACGTTGTAGGTCTTCTTCAGGGCTATAAGCAAAATACAGACAATTTAAGAAAGCGGTATGAATATAATAAAACATTTTAAATATAGATAAACTAAAAGAAGGTGAAAACAGGCAAAAATTGATAATTATGTGTAATAATGATGATAAAATTTGATAAAGGTGTACAGTAAAGTAATTATGAAGGTTAAAATGTAGAAAATAATAATAAAACATGAAGAAAATAATAATAAAACAGAAAGTGTTGACAGTTAAAAAATTAAGGTATTACAGATAAATAAAAACTGAATATACAATAGGAATGTGAAATGATATGGGTAAATTAGAAAGTGATAAGAATTACGCACTAAAATTATAGGTAATAAAAAAGAAGAAATAAAAATTGTAAAATTATAAAAATCTAGAAACGAATTATATAAAATAGAATAAAATTGAAAATAAAAATTATTTTAGAAAATACAGTATTAATATTAATAGGTAGAAAATACTTTATACTAGTGTAAAGAATATTAATTACATAAGAGAATGTAAGAAGACAGTTTATAAAAATGTAAAATATCAATTGTATAAAAGTAAATATGTTTTAAGTAAGGTACGTGATAATATAATCAGGCTATATTGGACTAATTAACAGGCTAATAACAGGCTATATTGGAATTATGATATATATTGATGAATATTTAGGGTGGTATATAGATAACTAAAACAAATAAACGCCTTACAGTAATAGTGAGCTTGGAAGTAGTGATAATAACGGTAAATTGGGTATAGTACTGTTTTAGGTTATGAGATAAAGAAATTAAAATGAAATGGAGGAGGGAGGGTGAGTAAATAGTGCAAAACATAAGTTACCTGTGGGGGGTGGGACGGGGGGTTGGGTCCTCTCTGGCTATGAAACACTGACTGATATAATTGAGAAGGAAGGATGGTCCCCTACCCTTACTAAGTGTAAAAAAATTTCTCAGAATATAAAAGCCGTTACAATGGCTATAAGTAACGTATAAAGGGAAAGAAGCAAATAGTGTAGAAGCCTCATATAAAGACTTGAAAATCCATACACACACACTCACATACACATATTCGTATGTATATGCATATACATATACATATATATATACATATATATATATATATATATATATATATATATATATATATATATATATATATATATATACATATATATACATATACATACATACACACATATACACACACACACACACACAGACTAACATACATACTTATATATAATATTGGCACGTATGAGAGGGGGGGGGGGGAGGAGAAGGTCATTAGGAAGCGGGGGTGGTTAGTTATTTTGTATTAGGTCTAGTATGTGTCTGTAAACTATTGATAGGTTATTTTTGTCAGTCTTTGTGTTTAACGGATTTTTTTCTAGGTTAATGTATAATGATTCTGTAATTAGTCTTTTGGTATAATTAGGAACAGTGGCGAGAACAGAGGATTGGTCAAAGTTAAAGGTGTGGTTAAGGGTTAAGGCATGTTCTGATAGTTTGGAAGCAGATATGTTCCGGGTAGATATAGATGTCTTATGTTGTGATAGTCGTCTGTAAAAGTGGTTTTTTGTTTCCCCAATGTAGGAGGAGGTACAGTTTGGGGCAGAGCAGGAGATGCGGTAAACAATGTTGGAGAGATTTTTAATGGGGATCGGGTCTTTTAAATATGTGAATAGTTGGGATAATTTGTGATATGGCTTAAAACCAAGGCGAAGGTTGGGAAAGGTAAGATTTAAGATTTTTTGGATATTGTCAGACAGACCAGGAATATAAGGAAAAGATCGGTATATGAAGGAACTGGGGTTCGGTACTGTTGGGTACGGGGAGGGGTAAATTACATTACTAGGGTGTTTAAGGGGGTCTAGTAGTTTATTGGTAATGTGGGCTGGGAAGTTGTTAGAGAGTAGTATGTTTTGGATTCGTAGGATGTTGGTTGGTCGAAATTGGGTGTCTGATAGGGATAAACACCGGTGAATAAGGTTTTTTGCTGTATTGATCTTCTGGTGGTAAGGATGCTGTGAGAAAAAATTGAGGAGTCTGCCGGAATATGTGGGTTTGGTGTACCAATCAAAGGACAAGGAGCTATCATTATTTCTTATAATGAGGAGGTCAAGAAAGGGGAGGGTGTGATTGGTTTCAGTTTCTATGGTAAATTTGAGACGGGGATGGTAGGAGTTAAAGGCTACTAGTATTTCAGGGATTTTTTCAGGATTGAGAACTAAGAGGAGGTCATCGACATATTTCTTGATGAGGAAGATGTCATGGGGGAATAGAGGGATGATGGAGTCAAGAAGGTCATTAAGAACAATGTTAGAAATGTCTGGAGCAAGGCAATTACCCATGGCCAGACCTGAGATTTGATTGTAAAATTTACCATGGAAACTAAGATATCCGGATTTACAACACAGTGTAAGGGATTCAAGGTAGGAAGTGAGGCAAAGAGTTGTGTGTGGTTGGATGATATTCCAGTTTTTTTCTATAATGCTGAGGGCTTTGTCAATGGGGATATTGGTGAATAGACTAGTGGCATCAAGGGAAGCTAAAATGAATTGGTCAGGAATGTGAACGGAAAGTAGTTCTTGTTTTAGATGAAAGGAATTAGTAATGTCATAGGTGTTGTTATGGCTGAGGGTTTGCAGAGAAGGAAGAAGAAATTTACTAAGTTTGCTAGATGGGGAGTTTATGTTAGAAATAATGGGGCGGAGTGGATATCCTGGTTTGTGGATTTTGGGTAATCCATATAAACGAGGAGATATGGAGTTATAAGAGATAAGATTGTAATATGTATGTTTATTGATTTGTCGGGTTCTATGAAGGTCCTTTAGGTGATGGTTGAATTTAGTCATGAGAGAGAGGGTGGGATCACGGGGGATGGGTGTATATGTTGTCGTGTCAGATAGGAGGGAACTAATTTTTTCAGTATAGTCATCGGTGTCCATTATTACAGTCACGTTGGCTTTGTCTGCTTTGGTAACTGTAAGTTGTGGGTTTGCTCTGAGGAATGTGCGAGTGGTGGCAATGTCTTTAAAAAATGAGGGGGAAAGAGGAGGGGGCTGTTTTTGGGAGCGTTGTAAGTGATTGGTGATTAAATTGGTGATGCGGACACGGGATACTTCTTTCTCATTGTCAGGGACTGTAAAACTGTCATCTCTGTATATGTGTTCTAGGTCTGTGATGAGGTTGGGGATGAGTTTGGTGGAGTTGGAAGAAGGAGTGGAAAAGTTTGGGCCTAAGCTTAGGATCTTTGATACTTGTGGAGGGATGGCAGTAGATGATATATTGTGGACCCATTTTTCGTTACCTGTGGGGTAAATTTTTTTGGCTGTTGATGTTATATAGAGGTCTTTAAATTTAGATATGAGGGACTGTTTTTTGTGTTTTTTTATAGATGTACAGAAATTGTTGATGAAAGAAATGAGGGTGTTGATGTAACTGTCACCGATAAGGGTAGAAAGGGTCGTCTTGAGAGAAGAAATTTGAGTATGGATGGAATCTATCTGTTGAAAAATTTCCTTAATTTTAAGATTAAGTAAAGTTTTTTTGAATAGAAAAGAGGACCGGTAAAATCTATATTGAAAGGGTTGGCATATGTGGATGTTTTTGAGGGAATTCTCAATTGATTTCGGAAAAAGGGAATTAGTTCGGCATTTTAGGAGGAAAGTTCGTTGTTCTATTTTAATAGTAAGGCGTTTATGTAAGTAACAAAATAGATTAAGATTCTTATTACAATGGGGAAATTTAGATTTTAGAGAAGAGAAAAAATTAACATTATGGTCAGAAAGAGTTTGTTCATCTGTGGTGTTTGAAGATGTGGTAAATTGGTGGAATGAGAGGGGATCCATAGAAGAAGTAGAGGAAGTCTGAGAGAGGTGAGCTAGTGGTGGACTGGTAGAAGAAGACGGCTGGGGTATTACTCCAGGTCTGCGTAGTTGGAGTCTGGCACTGCGACGAAGAAGTGGTTGAAGATCACCAATATCCCCATTGACAAAGCCCTCAGCATTATAGAAAAAAACTGGAATATCATCCAACCACACACAACTCTTTGCCTCACTTCCTACCTTGAATCCCTTACACTGTGTTGTAAATCCGGATATCTTAGTTTCCATGATAAATTTTACAATCAAATCTCAGGTCTGGCCATGGGTAATTGCCTTGCTCCAGACATTTCTAACATTGTTCTTAATGACCTTCTTGACTCCATCATCCCTCTATTCCCCCATGACATCTTCCTCATCAAGAAATATGTCGATGACCTCCTCTTAGTTCTCAATCCTGAAAAAATCCCTGAAATACTAGTAGCCTTTAACTCCTACCATCCCCGTCTCAAATTTACCATAGAAACTGAAACCAATCACACCCTCCCCTTTCTTGACCTCCTCATTATAAGAAATAATGATAGCTCCTTGTCCTTTGATTGGTACACCAAACCCACATATTCCGGCAGACTCCTCAATTTTTTCTCACAGCATCCTTACCACCAGAAGATCAATACAGCAAAAAACCTTATTCACCGGTGTTTATCCCTATCAGACACCCAATTTCGACCAACCAACATCCTACGAATCCAAAACATACTACTCTCTAACAACTTCCCAGCCCACATTACCAATAAACTACTAGACCCCCTTAAACACCCTAGTAATGTAATTTACCCCTCCCCGTACCCAACAGTACCGAACCCCAGTTCCTTCATATACCGATCTTTTCCTTATATTCCTGGTCTGTCTGACAATATCCAAAAAATCTTAAATCTTACCTTTCCCAACCTTCGCCTTGGTTTTAAGCCATATCACAAATTATCCCAACTATTCACATATTTAAAAGACCCGATCCCCATTAAAAATCTCTCCAACATTGTTTACCGCATCTCCTGCTCTGCCCCAAACTGTACCTCCTCCTACATTGGGGAAACAAAAAACCACTTTTACAGACGACTATCACAACATAAGACATCTATATCTACCCGGAACATATCTGCTTCCAAACTATCAGAACATGCCTTAACCCTTAACCACACCTTTAACTTTGACCAATCCTCTGTTCTCGCCACTGTTCCTAATTATACCAAAAGACTAATTACAGAATCATTATACATTAACCTAGAAAAAAATCCGTTAAACACAAAGACTGACAAAAATAACCTATCAATAGTTTACAGACACATACTAGACCTAATACAAAATAACTAACCACCCCCGCTTCCTAATGACCTTCTCCTCCCCCCCCCCCTCTCATACGTGCCAATATTATATATAAGTATGTATGTTAGTCTGTGTGTGTGTGTGTGTGTATATGTGTGTATGTATGTATATGTATATATATGTATATATATATATATATATATATATATATATATATGTATATGTATATGCATATACATACGAATATGTGTATGTGAGTGTGTGTGTATGGATTTTCAAGTCTTTATATGAGGCTTCTACACTATTTGCTTCTTTCCCTTTATACGTTACTTATAGCCATTGTAACGGCTTTTATATTCTGAGAAATTTTTTTACACTTAGTAAGGGTAGGGGACCATCCTTCCTTCTCAATTATATCAGTCAGTGTTTCATAGCCAGAGAGGACCCAACCCCCCGTCCCACCCCCCACAGGTAACTTATGTTTTGCACTATTTACTCACCCTCCCTCCTCCATTTCATTTTAATTTCTTTATCTCATAACCTAAAACAGTACTATACCCAATTTACCGTTATTATCACTACTTCCAAGCTCACTATTACTGTAAGGCGTTTATTTGTTTTAGTTATCTATATACCACCCTAAATATTCATCAATATATATCATAATTCCAATATAGCCTGTTATTAGCCTGTTAATTAGTCCAATATAGCCTGATTATATTATCACGTACCTTACTTAAAACATATTTACTTTTATACAATTGATATTTTACATTTTTATAAACTGTCTTCTTACATTCTCTTATGTAATTAATATTCTTTACACTAGTATAAAGTATTTTCTACCTATTAATATTAATACTGTATTTTCTAAAATAATTTTTATTTTCAATTTTATTCTATTTTATATAATTCGTTTCTAGATTTTTATAATTTTACAATTTTTATTTCTTCTTTTTTATTACCTATAATTTTAGTGCGTAATTCTTATCACTTTCTAATTTACCCATATCATTTCACATTCCTATTGTATATTCAGTTTTTATTTATCTGTAATACCTTAATTTTTTAACTGTCAACACTTTCTGTTTTATTATTATTTTCTTCATGTTTTATTATTATTTTCTACATTTTAACCTTCATAATTACTTTACTGTACACCTTTATCAAATTTTATCATCATTATTACACATAATTATCAATTTTTGCCTGTTTTCACCTTCTTTTAGTTTATCTATATTTAAAATGTTTTATTATATTCATACCGCTTTCTTAAATTGTCTGTATTTTGCTTATAGCCCTGAAGAAGACCTACAACGTAGGTCGAAACGTTGGCTAACAATAAATATCATCTGAAATTACTTGAGAATTTCATTCAGTGACCTCTACCCGGACCAATTTCTTCAACATAAATTATCATAGGTCAACAATTATTATCAATAAAAATAATACATATGTGTATTATGAAGTTTGTTATGAACATCCAAAAATTTAATAAACTAAATAAAAAACAGAAACACAAAATATAAAATCTTTAATATTAATCAATAATGAATAAATTTGTTTTATGTTAGGAAGGATATATATTGATTTAATGTAGAGAATTTATATATACGAATATACCAGTGCATTACAGAAGGTAAAACAGATATTTGTTCCCATTAAAGATCAAACAGAAAAATCTGTCAACAGTATAGAACTATATTCGCTCCTTCAAAAGAACTACATTTAACATAAACTCGAAATTTGGCATTTTTTAGTTAAGATTTCAGAAACAATTGTATTGATTGATTCAGAATTCAGAAAGAGCATATCTGATTTTCCGTTTCCAACATTTTTAATAAAGTCATATTTTGAGTTGTATTATGTTTGAACTTGAAGTTTTATGGGAATAATGGCATTGAAAGAAAAAGTTTCAAGCTTTTACAAATTTTCTAGTGGTTAATAAAAGAATTTTGTATCTATAACCAAATTCTATATTTTTTTAACTCACACGTAACTTTCAAATATCTCCATTGCAATATTAGGGTTTTTGAGTAATGACACCGTTCTTTTGAAGGAATGATATGTGAGGAATAAATTTAAAAATGTATTAATAAAAAAAAAAAAGGTGAAACAATTACAGGCATTTAACTTGAACATACGACTCTTCGTAAAAATAATTACTTATTATATTTTTAAATATTCTAAATAATAAAACAACAATTGTCTCTATTTAACAGAAACCTTTTTCTGTTTCACAAGGTTTCTCATTATTAGCTTTTGTTTATAATTAAATAAGAAAATCAATTAAAATAAACAATAATTTAACACCTATAGCTTTAATTGGTTACATTTAAATAGTCATAAATAGTAGAAGATAGCATAAGAGGCACTGTAATATAAATATATTCACTTCGAAAGAACCAACCTAAAAAGTATGGTCGAAGCCACTACTGGGAATTCTAAACTCAGGAAGAATCTTCAGGGTTTGGTACTATGCTAGGACCTTTACAGTTTCTAAAACAAGCAAAGAAGTTTTATTCAACCATTAGATTAGTAGTTAACAAATAGATTTTTAAAAAATAAATTAAGCTTACTCATTTAACGATATTACCATTTCAGCCACTCTACTCTCAAAAATCTAACTTATTTTTAAGTAAATACAAAGTTTATCTTTAAGTGCATTTCACTATCTCTTAACCATTTTATTATAACTATATAAAGCTAAAATAAATAAATACTTAAATAACTATCCAGTAGGCAGAATAAAAAGGAAGCATGAGCTCATCTTCATGATTCATTTAATACATGACTGTTGCTGCAGACATTACTTGCGATTACATCGTGTAAACTGTAGTAGGAGCACTTAAAGAATAAACTATCTTTAAAAATCTGTTTAATAGTACTAGTTGATTTTGTTTATGTATTAAGGAAATGGTCTGGGTGGAGGTCAGAAAATATTCTTTTTAAGTTCAAAGACTTGTTTTTAAATTTCAGAAAAATAGTTAATAGTTAATAGTTAATATTTAATTTATACTAAAATAAACATAACAACAAATTTAATAATTAAGTTTTAAAAGAAAAACAATTATATACCTTACTTTCCGTCAACATCCAATTTTTGGAATCAAAACTTCTCTTTAGACTGCCTAATAATTTCTTGATTGTAATTCCATTTATTAAGAAATTAAAATGAAATCAATCTAAAACATTTATATAATGTATTGGATGGGTCAGGGGGTCACTCTTCATTTAAATTATTCTTATTATGTCAAGTTCTTCTCTTGATTATTTAACTAAAAAATAAAGGAAAGAAAGAAAAAAGGAAAAGGTGGGAAAAAAAGACTTTAAAAGTATTATAATTTTAGAATGGAAAAACTTGGCTTCCTACTTCTTACATAACAGTTAAAAAGCTAATAGATAAGTCATTATTACACTGTGTACAAATAAGTTTTGCTTATTTTTTGTGCTATTCATTGACTGCACTCCCGTCAGGGATCATGTGAATGAGTCATCATTCAATACATTATATAAATGGTTTAGATTGAATACATTTTAATTTCTAAATAAATGGAATTATAATCAAGAAATTATTAGGCAGCCTACAGAGAAGTTTTGATTCCTAAAATTGGATGTTGACGGAAAGTAAGGTATACAATTGTTTTTCTTTTAAAACTTAATTATTAAATTTGTTGTTATGTTTATTTTAGTACAAATTAATTATTAATTATATTTATAGCTATAAACTATTTTTCTGAAATTTAAAAACAAGTCTTTCCACCCAGGCCATTTCCTTAATCCATAAACAAAAGCAACTAATCAATTAAACAGATTTTTAAAGGTAGTTTATTCTGTATATAAAAATGTAATTAAAATAAAAAGTATTAATAAGATTTTAATTTATTCTATGATATTCTTAAAATTAGATCAGAGTGCACTGAACTTCTGCCTTAACTCTTCAAGTGCTCCTACTACAGTTTACACGATGTAATCGCAAGTAATGTCTGCAGCAACAGTCATGTATTAAATGAATCATGAAGATGAGCTGATGCTTCCTTTTTGTTCTTCCTACTGGATAGTTATTTAAGTATCTATTTATTTTAGCTTTATATAGTTATAATAATTTGGTTAAGAGAAAGTGAAAAGCACTTGAAGATAAGCTTTGTATTTAGTTAAAAATAAGTTAGATTTTTGAGAGTAGAGTGGCTAAAATGGTAATATCCTTAAATTAATAAGTTTAATTTATTTTTTTTAATCTATTTGTTAACAACTAATCTAATGGTTGAATAGAACTTCTTTGCTTGTTTTAGAAACTTTAAAGGTCCTAGCCTAGTACCAAACCCTGAAGATTCTTCCTGAGTTTAGAGTTCCCAGTAATGGCTTCGACCATACTTTTTAGGTTGGTTCTTTCGAAGTGAATATATTTAGATTACAGTGCCTCTTATGCTATCTTCTACCATTTATGACTATTTAAGTGTAACCAATTAAAGCTATAGGTGTTAAATTATTGTTTATTTTAATTGATTTACTTATTTAGTTATAACCAAAAGCTAATAATGAGAAACCTTGTAATAACTAGTCATCCTCTTAAATGAATTTATGGTGCCTATTAGCATTGTCAATGCTTTTCCATAACTCCATGGAATAGTTCCATATATATTTCATATTTCATATTGGTATAATAGTTCTGATAAGGAAGGTAGATGTTGCTGCTTCAATAACGTCTAAGGCAGTTTTATGGTTTTGAAACATATTTACTTGATATTTTTCCATTTTTTTTGTGTTATTAGCAAAGTTTGATTTTTTTGTTAATTTTTCAATCAGTAATTGTGAATGAAATCCTTCTATATTCGCAAAAAAAAGAGGCAACGAAGCCAATAACGCCTAATAGTTCCGATAACGTCTAAGAACGTAGATATCGCTGCTTCAATAACGTCTAAGGCAGTTTTATGGTTTTAAAACATATTTATTTGATATTTTTTCCATTTTTTTGTGCGAATTAGCAAAGTTTGAGTTTTTTGTTAATTTTTCAATCAGTAATTGTGAATGAAATCCTTCTATATTCGCAAAAAAAAGAGGCAACGAAGCCAATAACGCTTTAATAGTTCCGATAACGTCTAAGATAACGTAGATGTCACTGCTTCAATAACGTCTAAGGCAGTTTTATGATTTTACAACATATTTACTTGATATTTTTTGTGCGAATTAGCAAAGTTTGATTTTTTTTTTTGTTTATTTTTCAATCAGTAATTGTTAATGAAAACGCCTCGGCCTTCAGCTCTTATTGAAATCATGTCGAAGTGCTATTTGGTTATTGGCGAGTTAAACGATGAAGGAGTTATTCCAATAACGAGCTCGTTCTGGTAACACGTTACCACAGTAACCGTTATTTTCCAATATTACGTTATTTTAGACTGTTACGTTATTTTGGCCCCACCACTACCACACGGTGATTGCGTCTAGAGTCCTTATCTCCAACGGTGATTACTAGGGCCCGGATTTATATGCAATAAAAATCCTTAAATATGTACATATAATATGCATTTATTTTGGGGAAATCCTTGGGACAAAACCAAATAAAAATGCAAAATAAAAAATGTATTACGTACTTTTTAATTTCTAATATTACACCCTTATAATATAAAAATAGTTACAAAACGCTTATTCCTCTTACAAATTAGTATTTGAAATTGTGTACATCCTTAGATTATCGAATGTGAAGCTCTGACGATCAGGTCGCAATGTTTTTTGTACCTACTAAATGATCTTTCCACGTCGACTGATGTAGCGGGAGCTCTTTTAAAACATGATGCTTCACTAGGGCTGAATGACATATCTTTTTCTCCAAAGTTTCCTTCTAGAATATCGCAAATGGATCGTAACTGTTTCAGCCCAGAGCTGTTTTCGAAAACGTGTTGTTTTTTCCATTAATTTCTTTGCTCTTGATATTGCCGACGCTGTATCATTTAATTTGGAAAGAACGTCTTTGATCTTATCAAAATGTTGATAGTACTAGTGGCATGCATCTAGCCAGGTTCCTTATCTTGTGATTATTGGTTCCGGTGGTAAATTTAATTATGGGTAATTTTCTTTCAATAATTTTACCCGACTTGGCGCTTTGAGAAAAAAAATTTTGATATTCGAAATCAGCAAGTCTACCTCTTCAAATTCATTTCTGACAGTTTCCGCGACCCTATGAAATGCATGGGCAAGTCAAGTCAAGTGAATCATTTTAGGGTAGAATATTTTCAATGACTTTGCGCCTTAACCATGTACGGAGCAGGGTCAGTTGTGAATAAAAAAACTTTTTGGCGTAGAGTTCCATTTGGCTAGAGAAAAGTCATGGAATCATTAAAAAATCTAGCTATGGTTTCGTGGTGACATTTGTCCAACAACTTCATGTTTAGAAGAAAGGATTTTGATAAGTCTTCTGACAGCTTTCGACAGTAACATTGGCCACGTACCTTTCCAGAGAATCACTCGTCTCATCTATGGACACCCAAATTGGTACGTCTTTTATTGGTTGCGTATTTTATTCATGGTCTCTTGGTAAATATCAGGGAGATAATTTTTTCAAATAGTGCTTTTGTCTAGCATTTTGAGTCCGGTATACCTTTAAAAAAACTCTTTTAATTCAAAATTATTGATCTTATAAATTGGAATATCTGCGCTTATAAAAGCACGAGTCAAATCATTGAAAAATTGCGACTTACTGGAAATCGAAGTTGATGTAAATGATCTAGAAATAAATGTCTGAATGAATTGTTTTATTCTTTGTAGGTTTTCTTTATGCTTCGTTGTTTCGATATGCTGTGTTACTAACGATCTTCGGGATGTCGACTTATCACAACTGTTACAAAGTAATACGCCCGAATCACTATGAAAAGTTTCGTCAAGGAATTCGCGTAAATATTTGGTTACAAGTTCACTAGCTTTAGCCTTAACTTTCGTGATGTTAATGGTGCGATATTTCGAGTCTAACTAACACAATTTTTAGTTATAGAAGAGCAGCAGAGCCAAAAGTGGAAATAGATTCTAAGAATTTTAACATAGAAAGGGGAAGGGCCAATCTTCCTAGTAAAAGAAATATTATACTTAATTGTTTCCTGTTATTGAATTAAATGTTTTTATTGATTCATCGTTTTTAAAAATTACCTGAACACTTCTGACAACACATAAAACCTAAAATAGAACAAAATGCATTAAAAATATGCAAAAACGATTAAATATGCAAAAATATGCATTTTCCTTCAAATATGCACAAGTATGCAACATAAAAGTTGCCCTAATCGAATGCTTTTGGCCCAAAACACGTTTTAAAAACTTCAAACGTGATGCACAAAGCATAAAAAAAAATATGCAAAAACATAAAAATCCGGACCTTAGTGATTACATATTGTCTTTGAAGTGATGACCGGTGAAGAGCCTCCTCTTACTAATTAATGAAAAGGGGAATACGTACAGTTGAAGCGAAGGATTCGTTTCTTTGGCTCCTAGTGTATGGTTAACGGGCGGTCTAGTAGTATCAAGGGCAGACTTCTTGTATATGGTGCTAGGTGATTTAGGCTATGGGCGAATATCATCAATGTTCTTGTTCCATGTGGTGAACGGCGAGGTTAGCTTCAGTCGAGGAGAGCGGAGAGATCATGTGAGCTAGCGGTCGAAGTCAAGTGAAGTGAAGTACTAGACGGTCGAGTGGGGGAAACAAAGTCCTCTCTATCTGTAGATCAAGGCAACAACTGTGAAGCAGCTCGCGGGATTTAAATTAGGTTGATTCGCGACTGAACAATATCATTGATATTGTATATTGATTTTAGCAATATAACAGAAGTTCTGATATGAGTAGATATTGAATCCAAATGATTTGATCATTTTATTAACTACATATTTGGTAGTTCATAATGCTAATATAAATAAAAGTTAAAATCTATAATTTTCAAAACGGTTTTATCATTATTCACTAAGGAATATTAATTAATTATTATAATTTTTCATTTTTGTTATGTTCTGTTTCAATATTTTTTTTCTGACTATTTAAAGAATCTGGATCTTCAGTTGCAGAAATATTTGAACTGTTATTAGGATCAATTTTCATAAATTTTCTTTTATACAGCTGTGCAAAATAATCTTGAACATCTTTCCTGAATACACTGCGTTGTATCCGAACCCAACTTTTTTGTATCTGTTCGGCTGAAAACCAAAAATGCTGTAGTTGACAGTTTACCATCGACATATGCTACATATTAAATTAATATTTCAAATGAACTAATTAAATTTGACTTGTTAACAGTATTGAGAATTAAGGATATGTCATAACCAGCAATACAAAAAAAAAAGAAGATATGTCAAAGTTAGCTACTCATTCTTCATCAGATGCTTTGACTCTTTGATAATCTATATGGCTATTAAGGGTCATACTCAAATAAGTTTCCACTTTAACTAAGGTTTTACAGAATAAATAATTTGTATTAAGTTTTCTTGTGGCCACTTGAATGGTATTCTGTTTGTTTTAATATAGTGGAAATTTTAGGGTGCAGACTGTGTGAAATTTTAGTAAAACTTTGTGAGGTATAAAAACATGAAAAAGTTAAATAAAAAAATAATTTTTATTCTTCAGAAATTTTTCGTACTACTATATAAGATAAGAAAAAAAAGTGTGAGAGATTTGGAATATTTTTCACAATGTTTTCATTATATTTCATGTCTATCATGCAGATTGCTTAATGAATAAAACCAAAAATAATTTATCACATTCAACTAAGTATGATTTCAAATTGCGATGCCATAGGAATTAATTTCTCAAAGATAATTTTAATTATTGTAAATATTATTCTGAAAGGTAGCAATCTTGATTTCTAACTGTTGTCAAAGCTGGAAAAAGGATTTTTGTGTTACAATCTCTATATTTATTTATTGATTACAAGGTTCATGACATGGTCCAGGATATCTACTTGTGCTTATAAATGAATTTCTTAGAATTTCTTTATTTATTTTTTAGTTAAATTTTGTAATTTACAAGTTCATAATTTCCATCTAAAATGACAAAATTACCTAATGCAACATTTGTATTAACTAATGTCTATAGAAAAATATCAATACATGCAATTCTTATGCTGACATTAAAAAATGAAAAGTGATTATCTCATTTTCAAAAATTGAGAGCAAATAAATGAAATATCAATATCCAAAAATTATTCATGTGTACCGACCCCCATATCCCTGATCAATAATGGACTCTTGGTGGTTTATTTTTATTTTGTCAATATTTTTAGACACAAATATGAAAAGTTGCAAGATTATTTGAGGATTACCACTTTAATTTGATAGTTATTTACTGTTGTAGATTATTCTACTATTTAGATCAGGCATGGCTATTCCAATAGTTTTATATGGCACGGTTATAGTAGTTTTAATATTGAAAGTGACAATTTCAATAGGTGCAAGGCTGATCGCCTCCTCTGATTGATAGTTGACAAACGTTTGATTGGTGACTTTAGAGTCTTTAAAGTATACACTTCTTACTCATTGATATTTTCTAATAGCCATTCAGTAAGGCTTTGAGTATTAGATGGTTTTATAATAGAGGAAGTTTTAATCTTTCATGAGTTAGCAAGTGAGTAAAATTTACAGAATAATTAATAATTTAGTAGAGAAGTATAAGAGGTTGTCGAAAAAAGCAGGGATTAATCTGAAATAGGGAAAAACCTATTTTAATTATTGTAATGATCATCCCTTTTGAGATAGGAGTAACCTTAAATCGGCTTAGTGTTAGTAAGGTGAGGGGTGGAGCATAAAATAAGGTAACACATTGTAATATTTTACTTTTATGTTTAGCCTAGGACAACGGAAAACTTAAAATTGGCTCTGGTTATCTGTCAAAATTATAATCACTAATAACTTTAATTAGTATAATTTAAGTGATTGAAAATTGATGGCATTTCGCATAATGGAATTAACTTTCTTTTCACATGATTTGAGGAAACTCAATCCGAAACCTTGGAAAATTTGAATGTATTCTAATAACTTCATTGTCTTTTTTGTCACAAATTTAACTTTATTCCACAACATAAAACAAATTTATTTTGATCGGATGAATATATCAAGCAAACTGGGTAAATATATCTGGTAAGTAATATATCTAGACATCAGTCTCGTCATGTCTAGCTCTGACATTCTATCAGTAAGATTCTTCTGCCATCTTCTTCTTCTTCTTGTTTGACTCTACAGCCCATCAATGAGCCTTGGCCTCCTCAATACATTGCCGTCATTCCTCCCTGTCCAGTGCAGTGCAGTGGCCTTCCAGTTCCGGACATTGAGTAGGTTCCTGGAGTCCTCACTGAGTCCATCCAGCCATCGCAGTTTGGGTCGCCCTACTCTTCTTCTGCTCTGAATCTTTTCTTCTCTTACTATTCTGGGTCCATCAACGCTTGTCATCTTGGCCACATGGCCAGCCCAGTGCAACCTACCAAGCCTTATTACTTTGACCACAGCCGGGGTCTGGAATTGACTTGCCAGCTCCGCATTGCTACATCTTCTCCATGCTCCCAGTCTCTAATAGCTCCGTAAATTCACTGTAAAATCCTCCTTTTAAATGTCTGAAGCAAGTTTTCATCTGATTTCTTTATGACCCAAGCTCCTGACCCATAAAGAAGGACAAGCCGAAGAGCGTTATATATAGAATGATCTGCCATCAGTTTTGTTTAAATGCCTTCAATGCTATTAATATCACCTGCAAAAGGCACCAGGCAAGAAGTCACAACCAGGGATGTAATTATAATTTCACTTTAATTTTTAAAAACTAAAAAATTCATGGAGGATTCTCCATCATGCATGCAGTGCCTCACATTTTTCACTTATTCATATTTTTTTATGTTACTATTTCACCATCATCAACTACTAACTACTCATCTAAAAAAAAATCTGTGATTCCTTTGTCTACTCAAATTATCTCTATTATTCCTAACCTTTAAATTCTTCTTTGTAGCTTCTTACATAATATAAAAAAAGTAACCAAAATCGTAAGTAGAACTACCAATTTGTCTGCTATGTAATTAAAAAAGTGTTGACTTTTCAATATTTCTACTCTTCACCTACACGATTCATCCTCAAATTTGTTTTAACCATTCCTTTGACCTTACAACCTTTCCATATAAAATAAATTATAAAAATAAATATAAAATAAAATATAATATAAAATTGACGTAAGTCAACGAGATCCTTATTAAAAGTAATGTTCAATGAACCTTCTTCCCCTTCTATACATTGCAAAAATTGCGAGAACACGGAGATATAGGATCGGAGAAGAGAATGGATTTGTGTGGCCGTGTTACGAGCCAGGTTAGCTCAGTTGGTTGGAGTACCGCGCTAGAGACGCGGGCGACCCGGTTTCGAATCCCGGCCTGGACAAATCTTCTCTCTTCAAAATAAAAATAATTCAAATCATTTAAAGGTTGGAGTGTAAAGTGTTTTTCTACATGTCAGACGAAACAAGACATGTGGGAACGACAAGTTATTAAACTGCTGTAAAAAACAGTTTCTCTATACTTTAATAATAACTTGCCTTAAAACTTATAAGCTTTCATTATTCGACATCTATATCTCTCGATTGAGTAACAAAACTATATAAATCGCACCTGATATGGTCAAATCAGAATTCTTTTGGGGCTTCAGTTTTTGCACTTTCTTTTTCAAGTAGTATTGTCTCTGTTGCTCTTTCCTTCTTTTGTCTCTCTCTTCGTTTGAAAACTTACTTTTTGGCATCTTATAAGTTCGAATCCGTTTATATTTTAATTGATTTCTAAAATCTTATTTATTATATTATTTAGATTAACAATATACCAACATAAAAAAACTTAGGAAACTTCTTCTGAAATCGTTGCATGAAAAACGTCAAATAAGATTTTCCATGTGTTTTTATGTTTGATACAAATAAAAATTACTCAACAATGCTATTTTTAATTATATTAAAAAATACAGAAATATGGTTGATATTCAAAAATATCAACTATGTACAACATATTGACATTAACTGTAATTTGTGCTTCTACATTTCTCTGTGCTTCAAATCATGTTTTCATAATCATAAGAATTTTGCGAATTCATTAATTTAGAATTATATCTAATATTCCGCACGAAGTTCTCACAAATAATTCAATTGTCCTGCAGAAATATGATGCAATATTTTGAATAGGTCTGATTTTCAGATGTTAGTCCAATATTCTGAACTAAAAATAGGAATTGTCAACGGACCTTGTCACATCACCATTAGTGATGCAGGATATCGTAGGTGTATATATCAATGTGGTATGAAAATGTTTAGGTAGCTAAATAATTATCAAGTGAGAATATTATTCCACGGATTTTCTTAAAACCACCAAAATAGCAAATTAATTGAAGGGCCATGACTTCCGAATGGGTTAAAAAAACAAGAAATCGATCGATCTGCAGTCCGCCTAATTGCTTAAAATTATTTGAAGTGATGTCAGATACGGACTATATCAGATATTTAGGAGCCGATTTAGCCTTCCTCTATCATTGAATATAGTTAAAAACTTACAAAATTGGATAGCAGTTTGACGGCGATATTAAGTAGAAGATATTGCTTTCAGAATTTAAAACCCAAAACAGGCAGTTGCTTTTACGACGGTGACATAATACAGCAAATGGAAAGCCTGAAACAGAAATAGGCCTATGATAATTATAATTAAAAAGTGCTCTATAAAATCATCAGGTGAGTACTTAGTTTTTTTAAGTGTATATATAAATAAGCTTCGTGGTATTATATATTCTATTGATGAAAGATTTATATCTAAAGAAATAATGAAATTCCGATTTCCAACAGCTTTCACCTAAATTTGATTAATCCTTGACATCATGGTGTGGAACTTGGAAGGCCCTTAAAAGAAAACCTATAATTTATTACAAGACCGCTGATAAAAACTGACCAGTTTATTGATCAAATTAGTAAATGTGAGCATATCAATTCAAAGTCAAGTTAGGAAATTCTATTTTTATATAATAGATTTTTTACAGAGTACAAAAAATAATATTAACAAGTGTTAAGGAATTTTACCTTTGTCTTATTCACTCTCTGTGTCATCCTCACTGCTCCCTTCTTCACAATATTTTAACCAATTAACTGTCTCCTTTAACTTGTCCAAGGCTTCGAAGTCAAACATCACATTTGTTTTGACTGATCCTTCTCCTTCATCAGTTGATGTTTTTTCAGTTTCGCAGGGAACAACTTTTTCGTCTTGTTCAATGACCTTTCTAGGGATCAATGATGGGAGATACCTGGAATGCATAGGCTCATCGACTAAATGACAAGGAAGGTATTCTGGTTCTTCATACTTGTTATCATTTGGTCGGGGTATGAGTTCTGGATTTAATTTTGAGACGATCTTGAGCCACAGTTCAGAATGTTCGATTGGCTCATCTTCAAGAAGTTCTCTACGAATTACAGCTTTGTCTCCAAACAAATCATGAGGGGGTATTTTATCCTTGCGATATTTTGTTGGTTTTGTAAGTCTTACCAGATCATACTCGATGAAATCAAGTGCAGAAAGTCTATCAGGAAGTAACTCATATCCAATGTCTAAAGGTCTACTTATCTGGGGTTGTGGTGTTTCTTCCATATCTTGAGATTTATAACACTTGTCAACATGCAATATTTTCTCTTGAAATAAATAAACAAAACTTTTCCAGTACCTTAATAACGAAGTTGAAAGTAGAGAGCATGTGCATAGGGATATTGATCAAACTTTAGTTTGGATTCTAAGATAGTTCGTTACCCACCTAATTTTTCCCCCAATTAATACCAAGTATTCTGTTTTATTAATCGAAATATTTTTGCTAATTATCCATTTAATTGATAATGGAGAAAAAAATCTTCAAACGTTTTCTATATTTTGAATTAATCAATCATAATAACATATATTTAAAATAAATAAAGTTAATAAAACCACTAAATAGAATTAATTTAAAATAACAAACATTAATTTGAAAATAATAAGAATTAAGTATATATCGTAATCGACACTCTTCAATATCGACTCTGTTGCAGTAAACAGTCATGTTACCTGCCATAACTACTGTCTAGTATAAGGAATCAATAAATCAAAGGATATTTAATTTTGTCTTTGTTTTTTTAAAGATACGTTAATGTTGAAATTATTACAAGTTTATTTTACTTTTACCTCGTAATTTATAAAAATTGAATTAAAAATGCATGATGATGAAAGGTATAAAACTGGAAATATATTGTTTTCAGTAATTATTTTCCATTACTGTCGAAATTTTAGTATGTAATGTTCTGTTGCAGAGTTTCTGAAGAACTATCTGCTCTTCAAGCAATTTTCGATGAAATAAAAATCAAAACTGATGACAGGTACTGTTAAAATCCATCTCGGGTTCGTTTTAAATGGATCGAACATTTCCTTATATTTATTATTATTTATTTAGTGGTAATGCGGTTGGTGTTGAAGTGGAAGTTCACCCATGCACAGCATTGGATACAGAGCAGCAGTATGTGCGGCTGACTCTACAAGTTACATTAACAAAGGGTTATCCTGATGTTAAGCCTAGTGTCACACTAGCAAATCCTAGGGGATTGGATGAATCACTTTTAAAAATCATACAGAAAGAAGTGTCAGCAAAATGTAATGAAAACTTGGGCCAACCTGTATTGTTCGATATTTTAGAGGTAAGTTATCTTCAAAAAGTTTTCAACTTTATTACTTACAAATTGCATTTCTTCTGATGAAACCAATTAAACATTTTCAGACAATTATATGTGATTCTAGTTTACCCTTATTAGCTGTATAAGTTGTAATTAAACTTTGTTATCTAAAATCAATTTTAAAAGAGATGTTTTGAGGCCCATTCAGAAATGACATTAGTTTTTTTTAGATATACAAAAAATGTCCTATTTTCTAAATAAATTTTTGATCAGTTAATGAAAGTTAGTTACTATTTTTTTAAAAAAATTGTCTATAGATGATCTAGGCTTACTATAATAGAAGAGATATCCAGGTATTTAAAACAATTAAAATTACGAATTAAAAATTAATGGCAAATTTATTAACTTTTTTTTTACTCTTGATGGAATTAAAACTTAAATTTAAATTAAAATTAAAACTTTAAAATTAATTAAAATTAAAATTAAATTTGCTGGTTGTTTAATTGCTTTGTTCGATTCATCTTTGGGATCCCGAGAGATGCTCCGGTGACCCGATATTACGAAGAATTACAATGGCTCTACCCTTCCTACCGCCGTAAGTACGTCCTAGCATCTTTCCTTTACTAAGTTATCCAATCCCGCCAACCATCTTACATTTTCGATCTCCTTCAATTCAAAACCACAGTCCTTTCCCGCAACACCCATTCTCGGCTCTCTGATCTATATACAGCATCCCACCGAACATCAGCTTTTGACAGAGCTTTCGTTATCCGATCCTCCTCCCTTTGGAACTCTATACTTTCTTCCATTTCTCGTTCCAATAATCTTCCAACCTTCAAATCCCGTATATTCCAGCACCTTTTATCCCTAGAATTCCCAAAAAATTGAAAATAGTAGGGGATCAGTTTTGACTTAATGTTCTCTTTATTCGATGAATGAATGATGTTTTTTGATGTACATTTGTGTGTGTTATTTTGTATTCATATATATGAGTGTGTGGAATTTAAACCACGTACATATGTATTATTAATGTCATACAGATAGATATTAAAAGAGACAAAAAAGGATGAAATGTAAATCTCGGATAATATTGTTTAATTTTTCTTCACTTTTTTCTTTTTTTCTTGGCGTAAATTTGATATTGTTACGGGCTACTGGGTATTAAAATGAATTAAACAATTCCTTAATCAAAGATACTAATATTTATTAACAAAATGATAAAAAGGATACAATTAAACTATTAACAATTAAGTTATTGAACCAAGATAAATTTATAATAACAATATTCTAAATATTATAATCTAGGCCTAACTCCTATTTAATTATTACAATAATATAAGATATTACTAATTCTAGATAGCTTAACTAGTTACAATAGTTCTTATGAATATATTACACTACAATTTATACTAATAATTAACACTTACAGTTCACTAGTCCACCGACCGTAAGATTCTTCAAGTATCACAAATTGACACACAGTAACAAACAGAAACAGTTTATTACACTCGCGAGACTGTAACAGTTCACTGATACACTTATTACACTGGCCGGTTCAACACTGACTCACTTATTACACTTATCACAGATCTTCACTGGTCTACTCTCAGGCTAAGACTGACTGCCTCGAGTTGAGGGGAAGTATTTAAAGAGGCAAAGCCGAACATTCTAGAACACGAAAGGGCCAGACAATTCCGGAATCTTCTTAATCCTTTTCCGACAAAAGAAGACGATCTAGAACAGTCCTAATCCTATTTAAACGTCTCCCGCTGACGGAGTTAAGCCGCTAATCCCCCGCTTCCGCCTTCCTTTGTACGCCCGTAACACTATATATGTGACCATAAATTTGTTTCTCTTATATAATTATTGTTAACTTATTTGAATTTTTTTTTCTATCTTTTCTTCTAATCTGTTCTTAAAATACTGTTATTGTAGGTAATTCACATTTTTTTTGTTCATTTTTTTATCCTTTCTCATTAATTAAATTAATTGTAATAATTAATTAAATGTAATTATTTTACACTCTAAGACATAATAGCTTACAAAGCCTGTATTGTTATTCTATAGGGACTTGTCCCAGAATAAATAAAGACATATTATTGAATAAATAAAGATTATTATTATTATATTATATGTTACTGATATTGAATATCTACTTCACACATTTGAAGTACTTTCACATCTAATCAATGAAAAAATTCATTTTATTTAAATGTTTGTTTTCTCATTTTTAAAACTCAATACCAACAATTTTTTCTAGATTGTGAAAGAGAGGTTAACAGCTAGTAATATTCCATCTGTTCCTTGCTGCATCTGTTTGTACGGATTTCGGGAGGGGGACCAGTTTACGAAGACAGACTGTTATCACTACTTTCACTCACGATGCCTTGCAGGACACCTCACAGCTTCTGAGGCTTCGTACAAGGAAGAACAAGACAAGTTGCCGCCATGGCAAAGGGGCGAAGAGTTTCAGGTGAGCCATTTATTTCATAATTTATAATTAATTAATTCATAATTTACTGTTGACAAAAAGTATATTTCAGAATGCTTCAAGTTGTAAGTAAGAGGGGAACATTTGAGAGTAGAGGGGAACATGGCTCGAGAGAAAGCATTATCGACTACTTCATAATAGACAGAGGTCTCTGAAGGTTCTTCACTGATATCAAAGTCATAAGGGGTGCAGAATTAAGTGCTGACCTCTAGCTTCTCGTCAATCAATCAACACGGGCTCTACAACCCAGTACGGGTCTTGGCCGCATCAAGGCCGCCTCCATGCGGCCATGCCTCCATGACTGCAATATGCCGCCTCCACTCCTCTCTGTCTTGTGCTAGGGTCCGCCAAGCTCTTGATCCAACGAGGACACCTGAATCCCTCTCGACCTCGTCCACCCATCTCAGTCGCGGTCTTCCACGTCTCCTTCTTCCATCCACATACCCAAAGAGAAGTTTCTTCTGAGTAGCGTTTTCGTCCATCCTAGCCACATGCCCTGCCCATCTTAGCCTGGAAGTTCTTATGTGATGTACCACATTGGGCTCCTGATAAATCTGGTACAGCTCTGCATTATACCTAAGCCTGAACTGGTCACCCACTCTTACCGCTACAAACATTCTTCTTAACACTTTCCTTTCAAAGAGCAGTAAACTGTTAGCATCAGATTTTGACAAAGGCCAGGTTTCTGAGGCATAAGTTAAAACAGGTCTAATAATCTAATAATCGTTTTGTACAGTGTAGCCTTGGTCTTTCTTGATAATAGACGTCTTCTCAATGTCTTGGACAATCCAAAATAACACTTCTTTGCAGCTAATATTCTTTTCTGTACTTCTGGGCTGGTCGTGTTGTCCGATTTGATCAGTGAACCAAGATACTGAAAACCATCAACACCCTCAAAAGTGTAGTCACCAAAAGTAATATGAGGTACTGTTGGTCTTGGACGGTTAGCCACCATGTATTTAGTCTTGGACTGGTTTATTTGGAGTCCCATGCGTCGTCCTGCTTGCTCTAAGCCAAGAAATGTCTGTTCCAAATCTCTCTCTGACCTTCCCACTATATCAATGTCGTCCACATAGGCAAGAACTTGAATGGATTTGGTCAGAATTGTTCCGGTCAACTGCATTCCTGAGTCCCTTATCACCTTCTTGAGAACGAAGTTAAACAACAGGCAGGAAAGTCCATCCCCTTGTCTCAGGCCCCTAGTGGTCTTAAATGATTCGGACAATTCACCTTGGATCTTGACCTGACTTCTTGATCCACTCATCATCAGCTCAGTGAGGCATATCAATTCTTGGGGGGACATTATTTCTTCCATGCTTTGATAAAATCTGTCCCTAATAATGCTATCATAAGTGCTGCTGAAATCGACAAAAAGATGATGTATAATATTGTGCTCTCTGGTTCTTTCCATAAGGGTTCTCAGGGAAAATATCTGATCAATACAGGATCTCCTACTCATAAACCCACATTGATACATGCCTATCTCTCTCTGAGCATGGGGACGTAATTTTTCATACACTATATTAGAGAGAACCTTGTAGGCGCTACTTAGGAGTGTAATGCCACGATAGTTGTCGCAGATCATTTGGTCACCTTTCTTGTATAGAGGGATGATAATGCCGATACACTAATCTCTACGAAGCACTTTGTTTATCCATATTCAGTGCAGTAAATCGCGGATGACTTTGGCCAATTCATTTCCTCCTGCCTTTAAAAGCTCAGCCGCGATGCCATCACACCCTGGAGCTCTGTTATTTCTCAGTTTCTGAATTGCATCCTCGATTTCTTCATCGTCTGGTGGGTCGAGGAGCTCACAATCTTTATAATTTAGGATAGCATTTGAGCTTTCTTCCTGGGCAAGATTCTGAACATTTCTCAGTAGGCTGCTGAAATGGTTAGACCATCTTTCAAGGATCCCTACTTTGTTTGTAATAAGCGTTCCATCCTTCCCCCTACAAATATTTGTTCTGGGTTTAAATTCCTTTCGCTGGGCATTGACTTTCATGTAAAAAGCTCGGGGATTCCCTTGCTTATTTAAGTCCTCCATCTCTTGGACTTTTTCTTCTTCTTTCTCCCTCTTTTTTCTTCTATGCAGGTGTTTCTGTTCTCTTCTTAATACTTTATACTCAGAAACAGCCTGACACGTTCTATACTTGTCAAGCCCTGTTTTTCCTCTCGGTTGCCACCCGACATTCCTGATCAAACCAATCTGATCTTTGAGGTGGCTCCCCAGATCCCTGTATTTCCTCAGCAACCTGCATAATTACTTTCTTACAATGGCTCCATGTCTCATCCACACTCTTATCTGCAGCACAGCATTCCAATTCCTCATCTAACCTTCGAACGAACCTTTCTCTATGATCTGGCTCCTGCAGCTTTCGGATGTTTATTTTCTGTAAACGAGCTCTTCTGTACATTGCTTATTCTAGCCTGTATTCGTGATATTACCAGATAGTGGTCACTGTCCACATTCGCGCCTCTATATGTTCTGACTGCCATCAGCATAGAACGATGTCTTCTACTAATAAGAACATGGTCAATCTGATTACTATGATTATTATGTGGAGACACCCATGTAGCCTTATAGATATTTTTCCTGTCAAACATAGTACTCCCCACAACCATATTATGCGCTGCTGCAAAATTTACCATCCGGGTTCCGTTGTCATTGGATGCTTCGTGCAAACTGTGTCTATCTGCTATGGGCTACAGCACTGAATAACTTCCAGCCTGCGCATTCAGGTCACCCAATACCATTATTATATCATGCCGAGGGCATTCCGCAACTGCATTTTCTAGGCTATTATAGAAGATATCCTTTGCATCTTCTTCCGCCACTTCAGTTGGGGCGTGACACGAGACTAAAGAGTAGTTTCTGAATTTCCCTTTTATTCGCAACTTGCAAATACGATGATCAATTGCTTTAAAATCAATAACAAGTTGTCTCATCTGGCCACTAACAACTAAGCCTGTTCCAAAAGTATGTTGGCTTTGATGACAACTATAGTATAACGTGTGGCCTTTCGTTTCCATTACTCCTCGTCCTGTCCACCTGATCTCCTGAAGTTTTGTTATATCTGTCCTATACTTTGTCAGCTCATCCAAATGCACCCTCAATGATCCTGGTCTATATAAAGTTCGAACATTCCATGTAGCCAACTTGAATTCCCTTAGAGCGTCGGATCGATTCCTTAACCCTTTAGCGACCGTGAACTACTAAAATAGTCCGAGCGCGCCGTGCCGTGGTGACCGTGGACTATTATAATAGTCCGGTTTCAGGTGGGCTCCACCGACCATGGACTATTATAATAGTTTTGCTTCTCCGGCGTTTCTAGACCGTGAGCTACAATAGTAGTTCAGTTCCTGAGCCATCTAGGTGTCCGCATGACAAGCTGAAATACTTTTTCTTGACAACAGATGTCGTACAAATTCACTTTTGGCTATATTATTTTTCGTAAAGTGTGTCTGTCATGTTTCGGCATTTATCACACTCAAAAGAATTTTTAATTGTATAAATTTGTATATAGACATTTCAAAAAAATAAAGTATATGTATAAATTTGTATATAGCCATTTCAAAAAAATAAAGTATATGTATAAATTTGTATATAGCCATTTCAAAAAAATAAAGTATATAATTGTATAATTTTTTAAATAATTAAAATTAATTTACAGTAATTAAAAAAAATAATTAAAAATATGTTTTAAATTCACCAGATCCAGTCCATTCACCATTCCGGATCAAAAAGGATGATGGGAAACTATAAGGAATTAAATAAAAAAGCATGATTTCAGAGTCAAAAAGTAATCGGTTCAGCGGGCATGGTCGACTTTTCTACCACTCAGTCCAGCCAGCCCGCTCTGACCCTGCCATATTCGGTCGCTACAGGGTTAAAGACTGTCCACATCCGAGGCTAGTTCCTTGATGTTTCGTAGCAATAGACTTTTTCTGAGGGGGGGGGAGTAGCTGGCCCTCCCGCTCAACCCCCAATCTGGAGGACCAGTAGCTGATTGCGGCCCGCGGCCGGGCGATGGGGTCGCTACTTCCCTACATTTATTTACTATTTCATAATTTATAATTAATTAATTCATAATTTACTGTTAACAAAAAGTATATTTCAGAATGCTAAGGGGGGAACATTTGAGAGTAGAGGGGAACATGGCTCGAGAGAAAGCATTATCTACTACTTCATAATAGACAGAGGTCTCTAAAGGTTCTTCACTGATATCAAAGTCATAAGGGGTGCAGAATTAAGTACTGACCACAAGCTTCTCGTAGCTGATACAAAAGTCTTCAGACCTAGAAAGAAGTTTAGCAAAGTCAGATATATGTGAGCAAGCTAAAGATGGAAACAAAACAGGAAGAATACGGGTCATTACCTGACAGACGCCCTCCAGAAAGTAAATGGGGACAGTGAGCTGGATATTCTTTGGGGTGATATAAAGAAGTGCATACTCAATACTGCAAGTGAAGTATGTAATACCCAAAAAATAAGGCCTTCTACCAAGAAAACAAAATGGTGGAATGATGAGGTTAGAAGAGCAGTGAAGCTCAAGAAGGAGGCCTGGAAAACATATAACTGACCAAAATCACACACTCACTAGGAAGAATATGTTAGGCTTAGTAACAAGGTCAAAAGAGTAGTCAAATCCGCAAATTAAGACATGAGAGGAGTTTGGCCGAGAGCTAGAGCAAGATGGAATAAAGGAAAAGCTTCAGGAACAGACATTATAGCCCCAGAACTCATAAATATGGGGGAAATGAAAAGGTAAAGTATCTATAAATGCTTTTCCAAAGAGTTTGGGACTTGAAGCAACTACCACAAGAATGGGAGAATAATATCATAGTCCCTATACAGAAGAAGGGCAGCCAAAGTGAATGTGGGAACTATAGGCCGATTTGTCTATTCTCAGTCATATACATTATATATACAAGAATATTAGAACAGAGGCTGAGGCACCTAATAGAACAAGGTTTGGAAGAGGAGCTGGCCGTTTTCAGACCCAGGATCACATATTCTCATGCAGAATGATAGTAGAAAAAGCGTGGGATCATGGCAAGGCAGTGTATCTAGCATTTCTGGATCTGAGAGTGGCCTTTGATTTGATTCTGAGGCAAGAGATTTGGGACGCGCTGATTAGAAGAAGGGTGCTAGCAAATCTAGTGAGTGCCATAAAATCAGTGTATCAGGACCCAAAGGGTATAGTGAGGCTCAATGGTAAGACATCCCAACTTTTTCACTTCTATAATGAAGTAAAGCAGGGGGACAACCTCAGTCCTTTGCTTTTTGTTCTTCTCATGGATGAGGTATGGAAGGTATGTAAAAGGAGAACTCCCAGAGCTGTGGTGAGATACTGGAATCTAACACCAGTGCTTGCCAGGCTATGATATATGCAGAAGACATAGTACTGATTGTGGACTCTCAGGAAGCTCTCCAGACATCACAATATGAATGGCATGAGGAACTCCGGCTAAGAGGATTGCACATCAATCCAGCTAAATCCAAGATTGTGTGTATAAGAAGGGAAAACCTGGAGCCAAGGATATTATGTGGTGGCGAACCCCTAGAAATATCAGACACCTACACATATCTAGGGACAGTCATGAGCAAAAATGGTAAAATAGACCAGAAGGTTCTAAATCCAGTGATGTAGGCCAATGGACTGTACTTCCAGATATCCAAAACTATCATAGGTAAACATAAAGTAAATAGAAATGCCAAAATTAGGAATCGGTTTTCCTTCCAGTGCTTTTTTATGGATCTGAAAGTTGGACAACCCTCGATAAACATGCAAGCAGGATGGCAGCGACTGAAATGAGATTCCTCCGAAGGATAATTGGCAGGGCCAGGAGGGAATGATGAGAAATGACAGGATTCGTGAGGATTTGGGAGTAAGGTCAGTGCGGGACATCCTGGAAGAGTGGCAATTGAAATGGTTTGGGTATGTCTGCAGAATGATGATACCCGAAAGGCCAGGTGGTTCTTTAAAGCTAGACCGGAAGGAAGACGCCCCAGATGTGTAGACTCAGTAGTCAGTAGACAGTGGTAGATCCAGATATATGTACTCCGACTACATTGGAAAACTGGGTGCAGCAAGAGGACTCACCATTCCGGAGATGAGAAGAATTGCAAGGGACAGAGTGGGCTCGGTGGCCCGAGAAGGCAACTCCACGCTAAGCGACACAGGAGTTAGAGGAAGAAGAAGAAGAAGGTTAGGGATGGTCAGAATAACTATGCTTTGCTTTCTAAATCAATAAGACACCCTAAATGGAACTTAGAGGAAACCATGAGGAAAATGAAAATATGGATATATTTGTCAACAAAAAGATACCAATAGAGACACATTTCCAGAAAATAGAATGCCAATTGGCAATGATGATATTGGTATTATCTTTTGCAGTATTCAAGGAATCCTCTTGGGTTTGTTAATCAAATCTCATAAATTCTTATCATTATCCATGTTTATGTAATAATAATTCTTTAGTATTTTTTTGTAGCACAAATACTTAATATTCTTGAGCTTTAACTCTTAGGTAGGATATATAGAAAAAAAGTCTTGTATTTAATAAAATTTTACATCAGAATAATATTTTGTTTTTAAAATTTTAAATTTATTTGCTTAGGCTGTCTGCCCTATTTGTCGAGCACACATCTGCTTTGACGTTGAGGTGCTTAAAGCAGCTGACCCTCCCTTGGAACTGGAAGAGGCCCCTGTATTCGAGCCGACGCCTGAGCTGAGGATGTTACAGGAATCCATGTCTCGATTGTATCTCAAGCAGTATTCCAAGGGAGGGATCATCCAGCCAATGAACAAAACACTCTTTTTATCGGTAATTTGATTAAAATTACTTAGTTTTGTGCTCTGAATTCCTTTTTCACATGTATGCATAAGCATACTAGAGTATTTTTTTTATTTTGTTGAGAAATATTTTTAATTCTTTTTTCACATATATGCACTACTAAATTCATAATCAGTAGGTTTTTTTCTGACTAAAATTATGTAGAATCCATTATTTATTAATTTTTTTTATTTAGAACTTAAAAATTCTATTTATAACAGATTTTATGTTCATTATTTGTAAAAATGCCATAATTTCTAGCTTATAAAGGATTAATATTTTTGAATATTGTTTTACTAAATGTTTCAGGAAGAAGAAAGTAATGGTGAAGGCACAAATAGATGACATCTTCACAATTGTCTTATGTTATGTAGATGCCCCTGAGTGATGAAATTACCTATCTCTGCATTCAGTTAACTGAAATATGCTTTAGCAAAGTCATTTATAGCTCTTTGGTCTGTTTTCTTTGTTGATTATAACTGGACTTGACTCTGCAACTGAGATTTGCATGTAATGCCATCTTGTAATGTCATCTTCAATTACAAAAAAAAAAGAAGAGGTTTTATTTGCCAAAAGTATAAGATTGAAATAATTTCATCAATATTTGAATAAAGGGAAATAATAAATTGTGTTCTCACAATCATCTTAGAGTATATTTCTTAAAATGCTTGTTGTTTGTATCTAATAGTATGCATTGTTGTTTATATTTTTTAATTCTATTTTTGTGTTACTACTTAAAAATTTTGTTGCTCATCTCTTTAAATTTTGGTTCATGCTATTATTTGCAAAAAATAACAGAATTAAAAATTTTATTGTTTACTTGTTGCTGGTTACTTAGAAATAATCTTCTGATCAAATTGTTTGTGCATTTAATGCCATTAAAGCTATAGCAATAAACATTTTTTTTTTAGATCTTATCAAATTGAATTATAATATTTTGGTTAGATTTTTTTTTCAGTTTAACATAATTTGATTTTAAATTCTGTAGTTAATTGATTGAAATATCTTTCCTGTAAATTTTCTTTGTTATGTATTCTTGTGATGTTGGGCTACATGCAGTTGCATTGTATATTTCTCCCATTTCCATTTCAATGCAGATTTTATAAGTATTGAATATCTACTTACAACCTGTATTATACTCCAAAAAAACAAAACAAAACAAAAAACAGCCAATCCGTACCGATATCAGACTGTTATTGGTGTTTCTCAATGTTTTGATAATATCAAATGAGAAATTTTTATAAAATTTAGCCCATGTCTCAGTAGTATATTAGTCCCGTAATTTTACCACTTGCTGATAAGGATGGACTGCAGATTGAATGCTATAAATTCGGTGAAGCTATCACTAACTGGAAATATCACTTTTACGCTTCTTACTGTTATTTATTTCTTTGCTTTACAGAATTCACTATAAACAACCAATAAGCTCTCAAGGTCAACAAATCTTAATCAAAGAGTCTTTGATTGCAGAAGAGGTGCGAAATCGGGTCAAATTGAAAATTTATGTAAAAATTTATTTGAATGAAAAATTGAATTTTTTCATAAAATTTGTTTTTTAATCGTTATTCCCAATGCACTTTAGTCTATATAGGAATCATTTCCTGAAATATATCTATATTTATGAAATAATTTATTAAAAATTAGGCCAAGGGTTCGAAAAATTGATTATTACAGAGTTTTATAGACTAAAAATTTAGAACAAAAAAGTAAAAGCCTCAGGTTTAGTGACTCTTTAAAACTTGAAATAGGTAATCATTAATCTTGTAGGATAATTGGTCAATACTTCTACATTAAAATTTAAAAGTAAAATAGAGATGATATTTGAAAAAAAATTATCTACAGTATTATTATTTCATCCCTAAAACTGTTATTCTATTGGTAATCTTACATCTTGCTAGTGGTGTTCAAAATTGATGAACTTGTATTAAGTAAGTCTGTAACTCTCTATTTCTCATGTGTTGTAAAAATTTATTTATTACTGATTTACATTTATACATTCATATAGTGATAAAAAAAGGTATAAGTTAAACTTAAATTTGGAAAATGCATTATATTAATTTCATGTTTTCTTTAAGTGTTTTTGTCAATCATGGATTTGTCAAAAAATAATAAATTGTTAGCCAGTGTTAGATTGGATTAATAATGCTATCGCGACATTTTATATTTAAAAAAAAACTTTTCTTGGATATTTAATTGGGAGTTGCTTGTTTTTCTGTTGCAATAGTGTTTTTGTATATTTATTATTCAGAAATGGTGATGTAGTTATTTGATTATTAATTATTTGATTGATTAGATCATTCACTCGATGGTCTATTTTATTCATAAAAAAGAGTTCCTTTGTGGAGTGAATCTATAACTGAAATCACGTTAAAGTTACCTTGATCTTAAGCTCTAGTATAACTTTTCGCTATGTATTTAATCCCATTCAGTCTAATGATAAATTTATAATTAAATTAATAGCAATTAAATTCTGTTTATGTGGGACAAGAACTAGTGTGTTCAATGTGGTATGATCGTTAAAAAAAATATCTGTGTGGTGATAAAAAAAGAATTTGTTTATGTGATTGAATGTTTGATGAAATAAATATTTCAGTTGTACGAATTATTAAATATTTTTCTTCTACTTTTTTTATTTTTTTAGATAAGGCATTCCATGTTAAATTTAGATTTGTTCTTGATGAAATGTTTTATGTAAATTAATTATTAAATGTAAAAAAAGTTTATCCTAAATACTCATGGGAGTTTTAATTATTAAAGTAATACTTTCAATAAGATTAGGAAGACTTTTCTTAATGTTAAAAATGTCTTTCTGTAAGGTGTGTTAACAGTTATAAATTATTTTTTATTTAAGTGTCACGAGTTTGCCATGTGTAGTTTGTTTATTTTTATTTATTTGTAAATATTACTAAAACTATTGAATAATATATAGATGAAATCATTTTAAAATATATTTAAATTATTTTATTAGTTGTTAAATTGAATTTTATATGTATTTCATATAGGATTTTTTGATGTATTAGTTGGACAGTTTGTAACATTTACTATCTCTTTTGAAGAGAATTCTAGTCATTGTACTGTGTTGTGTGCATAGTTTGTTACATCCTTTGTGCGATATAAATAAATGATATAACTGTCAATGCTATCATTGTTTTTTTTTTATTATTATATTGGCATGGCATTTATAATGCTATATAAATTATTTTGAAGTTAAAAAACCTTTTTAAATATTATGTTATTATAATATAATATGACTATTATTATATTTAAAGGTAACATATCAGACGGTTTTATAAGAAGTCAATGTGCCTCAGCTCTGTAAACCGTAAAAAAAAAACCGTATTCTAACAAACTGTTTCAAACTCTTGTCACTGAATTTTAAAAATAGAGGATATTTCTGTATTAATGAAAGATATAGCATGAGAGAGTCATTAATAATTTTTGTTATTTCATTAAAAATAATTGCAACACAAATATTACTGCAATTTCCTGTATATATATATATATATATATATATTAATAATGCTTGAACAATAATAATAAAATAAAAATTCCTAAAGACGTTTGATTAGTGAAGTGTGGAAACAGAAGAACTAATAATGTACAATTTATTTATTATGCCTACAAAGAAATGTTGGACAATTTTGATTTCTATAAAATTCTTTAAAATAAATCTTTTAATTCAATATCTCAAGTCATTCTGAAACTAAGTATGAACAAAAGTTTTGATTTTGGGTTATTTTAATTTTTCCAAACTTTTGATATGCTGAACAATTAAATGTTCACAATTATTATTTTTTTTTATTGTTTGCTCAACTTTAATTAAACATTAAATCTTGCTCCTTTTAAAACTGTAAATTAATATTTTCTTCTTCTTCTTCTTCTAGTGGTATGACAGATGCCTAAAGCGGTCCTTAGCCAGCTTAACCATTTTGCCCCAGCATTGTCTATCTGCAGCTTGGGCTATATTGATTCCTCCTTGTCTAATGTCTGTCAGTACATTGTCCCTCCACCGACATATAGGTCTTGCCCTAGGTCTGGTCCCGACTGGATTATTTTTGTAGTCCTTCGAAGGACACCTCCCATCCTCCAACCTAATAGTATGTCTGAGCCATTTTACTTTCTGCTCTTTGACAAAATTAGCAAGGCTGAGATCCTAGTATTCCCTACACAATTCCATATTCCGGTGCAGTCGCCAGGATCCATTTTCTTTGATAGGCCCTATTATTTGTCTCAGCATCTTTCTTTTGAAGCGGGCCACTCTATGCCCATGACTTGAAATGGACTTGAAAGTCCATGTCTCACATCCATAAGGAGCTACTGGCTGTATGAGGCATTTGTAAATCCTCATTTTCATAGCACGGCTTAATAACTTACTCCTTATTTTCTACAAAACATTAAGCATATATATATATAGTTAAATGGTGTCTTTCCTGGAACGATACATAAGCTGGCAGGTGTCTTTCTCAGAACCTAGATCAGCACATTCATTCCTATTTATTCCCCTCCTCTAATAGATGTAGATCATTACATTAGAATTATCTTTAGTTAGCGATTAGGCTAGTTACTGTGTCTCTGTCATTTTCAATAAAGTTCTTTTTAAAAAGTGATTTAGAGTTGGAGATTATTTAATTATATATATATATATATATATATATATATATACATATATAAGTGAGAGAGATAGCAGGAGTTATAGACATGTTAAAAGACCGTGTTTGTTACATATTAAATCAACAGTTAGATATCAGAAAGCTGTCCGCACGTTGGGTGCCCCGTTTGCTCATGTTAGACCAAAAATGTGTTCAAATGAACATTTCCAATGCTCTGTTAGTGCAGTTTAGGCGCAATATATCCAAGTTTTGGTACCGATTAATTACTGTAGGTGAAACTTTGATACACCATTATACGCCTGAAACAAAAATACAGCCCAAAAAGGGGACTGCAAAGGGGGAACCGTCTCCAAAAAAAAGCAAAAACTGTTTTCTCGGCTGGGAAGTGATGGTGACTGTTTTTGGGAGAGTCATGGAGGTATTTTAATCGATTATCTTTAAAAAGGAAAAAACATTACAGGGGCATACTATGCATCATTACTTGACAAGCTGAAGGCAGAGCTTGCGGGAAACCGGCCACGTTTGCAGAAAAAGAAAATCCTGTTTCACCAAGACAACGCACCGTCTCACACCTCAACAGTTGTCATGGCGAAAATCTACGTATTACGGTTTGAACTGCTTGACCATCCGCCTTACTCACCAGTCTAGCCTCAAGCGACTTCGTTTTGTTCCCTCATCTAAAAATTACGCTCGGAGGACTGAGATTTTCGTCAAATGAAGAGGCAATCACCTTCGTGAACAATTATTTTGCAGAGAAAAACGCCGAGTACTTTTTGGACGGGTTACAGAGATGGAGGCATCGCTGGGAGAAGTGTGTAGAGTTACGAGGAAACTATGTTGAAAAATCAAAAAAAAAAATCAGAAAAAATGACTTGTATTTTAGTTAGGTCGGAAACTTTTCAGACCATCCTCGTATTGGCTTCCTCTTCCCACTGCCTTTTAAGTTGATTGTTTTGACTAAATTGTAATTATTACTATATTTATTCTTGTCATTAGCAATTATTATCAATTACTCTATCCAACTATTTTCGTTATTATATTAATCTGTTTGACTGAATATTTTTTTAACATAGAATAGAATAGAAAAATAATTTTATTCTGTGACCAGGTCCGTTTAGAATAACAGAGATGAACATATTTAAGTAAATATTTTTCTGGCCAAAGGCCTACATCAGAATAAAACAGTATTTACATAATGTCTTGAAAGTAAATAACTAAACAGGTATGTTTTGGTACATAATCAGAAAATGTAATACAACATTAAAATAAAAAAAACCGAGGAGATGGAGCTGGTGGAGGAGATGGAGACCTTCAGGGTGGATCTTGTAGGAATTTGAGAAGTGAGGAAAAAATGGCACGGGGAAGTACGCCTAAACAAAGACCGTGTGCTCATCTACTCAGGAGTACCCGCTGGGTTGAGAGTCAAGGAAGGTGTAAGAGAAAAAAAGAATTTAAGTACGCGATCATTTAAATTTTCTCTGTCGAGTTTACGTTTCCAATTGAATTTAATATACTTAATTGGAGTTTCGTCGCAAAGAATGGAGGACCATAGAAATGTTGTAATAAAAGAAATAAATTTAGGCTGAAAATTAATTACAAAGTAATAAACTGAAAGGAAAAAGATCAGCTCACCTGAATATCTGTATCTTCTATAATCTAAATTGTAGATGGTAAAAAACTGAATGTGTACATTTTTTGGTAGCCGACTAAAGGTAGAAATAATGTAAAAAATTAGTAAAAGCAGCATAAGGCGGAATAATTCAAAGAAAAAAAAGGTTAGATGATACCTGAGTGGTTTCTCTACCAGATTCACGCGTGTGACGAAAAGTAGCAGGCTTTTAATAATAATATAGGAGAAAAGGTAATGGTGTAAAAGGAACAAAAAGGAATAAAAAATACCTGTACAAATCTTCATACACACAAAATAGATAGCTGTAGGTATGTGGCTACCACTTGAAACATCGTTGTAACTGAAGCTCTTACCATCACCACGGCTCAAATTAGACTACGTCTTTTAAAAAGGTCCAACTGCCTAAAGTGCGGGAGAAACAGAAACTAAGGGCGCTAGTAGTTCAAATTAAAAGAGGTTGGGGTTTAAAACTAGGAAAAATTGCATCTAAGTTAAATTAAAAGAAAACCTGCCTAAATACGGCACAGAAGGTGTGGCCATTATCATAAAAGATAGCCTATTCAAAGTAGAGGATTGGCAGCGTATATGGATCTGTAAATAGGAAAGATCGCTCTTATACAAGTATATGCTCCAACGGAGGATGCAAAGGTTCTCGACAAAGAACAGTTTTATTTTATTTATTTA